>CAIGQQ010006052.1:1915076-1935831 GCA_903798035.1 Danio albolineatus | reverse complement strand
TTATATCCTTGCCCTTATGAAACCCATCTGTCTATCATCCCCCAGGCAAGACCGTTACCCTCCCATAACCACAATGTGCCTCATGATTTCACAAGAACTTCCCTCAAAGTCACCCAAATGTGTGTGTGCATGTAGTGCAATCTGTGGTTTACTGCTAAGAACTGTCAGTTCCAGATTTCATCAGTTGTTCACCCAAAAATGAAATTCTGACCCCAAATGACCCCTTTCATGAAACACAAATGTTGACTTTGCATTTTATTTCCTCTTATAACACTTCTTCCTGTCCTCCAGCTGGAGCAGTCTGCTGTGCAGGCCACTATGCAGGGTCGAAGGGAACTCCTGGAGGAAACCTGTCACACACATACACGCAAACGACGGGTACTCGGCCCCGAGGATCTTCGCCATCTCATAGTGGACGATAAGCACAAGTTACTGTACTGCTATGTTCCCAAAGTGGCATGCACCAATTGGAAGCGTGTGATGATGGTGCTAACAGGGGACGGGCGCTATCGTGAACCGCTGGCTATTCCCGCCAATGAGGCTCACATAGCAGGCAATCTGCGCTCGCTCTCGGAGTACTCAACAGCCGAGATCAACAAGCGTCTACGCACCTATCTGAAGTTCGTATTCGTGCGTGAGCCCTTCGAGAGATTAGTCTCCGCCTATCGCAATAAGTTCACCCGCAGCTACAACACTGCCTTCCATAAACGCTACGGGACCAAAATCATCCAGAGGCATCGTGCGGACCCCCAAGCTGAAGCCCTGGAAAAAGGCAACGACGTCTCCTTTGAGGAGTTTGTGTATTATTTAGTAGACCCTCAGACTCAGAGGGAGGAACCGTTTAATGAGCACTGGGAAAGAGTTCACTCACTTTGCCACCCTTGCCTGATCCATTATGACGTGGTGGGCAAGTATGAGACTCTTGCGCAAGACTCGCGCTACATCCTGAAGCTAGCAGGTGCAGAAGGAGAGGTCAAATTCCCAGCCACCTCGAAAAGCACCAGGACCACGGGCGACATGGCTGCCGAGTTCTTTGACAACATCAGTCCATTTTATCAGAGGAAACTTTACAACCTCTACCGAATGGATTTCTTGCTTTTTAACTATTCTATGCCGGCATACTTGAAGTTCAGATGAAGCCGGAGCGCGTTTCAACTGATCCCAAAATTCACTGAAAACTCAAGTCATGAGGCACAGTTGATGGATTTCACTCTTGCGCCACGATTGGAGTGATCTGCCTAAGGGAACCTGTAGAAGAAGCACCTTGACGACGGTGTGGCTCTCGCTCCCTTGAGGAGAAATTCAGCACTGTGAACAGATGACTGCTGGCAGGGGTGTTGTTGCAACCCATCCCAGAAGTTCATGAAATACTGTCTGTAATTCCTTTGGCTTTGGTAACTTTCGACCGAGCTCCAAATATGTGCCTTTGTCCTTCTAAGTGTTGATAAGTGAAGCAGGATTCTTCATCAACGGACAAATGCTATGAATGTTTCATCTCCTTTACTCCTCACCACCCCAAATTATATTTATGGTATTGTTTACATGGCATATTTATTGCAGAGTTTGCTCTTGAACTGGAACCAGCGGAGCCTTGACGTTAATCTCCAAGAGATTCCTTGCATTTGATCTGGAAAACCTCCTTTCAAACATTCCCCAGATATGATTTCAGGCCCAATCACCAGAGGAGTTTCCAAGTCTAAAGGTAACAAACCATCAACCGTCTCAATCAGATATCTTGTAATGTGTTCGAGCAAGTCAAGGGTAAGGGATTAATTTAGACTCTTGCAGCGGCAAAGGTTGCGAGGCTGTCTACATTGGATGGTTTACCTACTTTCAACTGAAATGATTTTTCTCACAGAGTCCCCCCTTTATTTAGCATCCAGCAGGCTAGGTAAACAGTGCATAGCTGTGGTCGGAGAAAAGTAGACCCTCATCACTGCGCCTCTTGTTGAGCTATGGATGCAGGTGGAGGCACACACTACCCACTGGGCATTACAGGTCAAACATCAGCACGATCCTGCTGGGATACACTCATCTTGTGAATTTGTAATAAGGGTTGAAGGTTTTAAGAGAGAGATCAGTGTTTAGGTCAATACAAGAGTATCTAGTCCTTCAAACTATTTAAACGGGCCTTGCTCATTTTCATAGCTGACGTGTTCTTGTGGCTCATTAGCACTTGGTCAAAATGGCACCTATTAATTAGAAGTTTTTCTTGGTTGATGGTTCATTTATATCAGGCATGTCCAAACTCTGTCCTGGAGGGCCGGTGTCCTGCAGATTTTAGCTCCAACTTGACCTGCGAGGATGTTTCTAGAAAGCCTAGTAAGAGCTTGATTAGCTAGCCCAGGTGTGTCTGATTGGGGTTGGAATTAAACTTTGCAGGACACTGGCCCTCCAGGACCGAGTTTGGACACCCCTGATTTATATGGTTGAAATCTTGCTGATGAGAAAGGGTAAGAATACAAAGCCGCTGACAGGCAGACGTGTACTGCTGCACAGTGGGCACCTTGTGTGCCACATTGCACAACAAGCCTTCCAAAAGCGCTGTTGGAAAATAGTTTCAATCTAGTTAGTTATTCCCTATTTGAATGCGGAGCTGGAATCTTCCAGCATTTCATAACCACAACGGGAGACACTCTATGCCTAGGTTAAAATACACTTCAACTGGCAACATATATTAAGGGGAACATAGTGTCTTGCTTTGAACATTAGAGAAGTGCCAATGCTTTTGTCCTGTCAATTTTTTCAATGGTATCTAAAATGAATGTCTTGCTAGAGGTTGATTTGTGTGAGAGTGGGGAAATCTTTAACACACAGAGCTGTTGAGAGTGTGGCAACAGTATGTGCCATTTGTGATGTAACTAACAGTTTGCACCGGTTTTGAAAGCTTGTGGGGATACATGTGCTGCAAAACTGTGAATGCCAATGTGCACTAGCCAGTATGGAGTCTTGCCTTGAAGGGTTAAACTTTATCAGAATTATCTGAAGGTTTTGTTTTTTCTTTTCTTTAGTAGGGAACAGTGTGAGCTCATATCGTGTTTCAGTCAATTTTAAGGCACAAATATGTCTGGTACAAAAGCAAGACTTTGTTTCCTTGACATTCTTTTTAAAACACCACAACACAAACTGTAGAAACCATGTGATTAGGGTAAATTATAATTCACAGTGAAGAATAAATAAATTACCACAGCAACGTTGTTATCAATTCATTCAAGTGAACATTGTTACATTCAATAAATATGATTGGATCTCTTTCCAATTTACAGGAAAAAAAAAATGTACAAACTGAGGCACGTCTGGCCCTCTGTATATGAAATATCCAGCAGCCATTAAAACTGTGTTACTTAAACAGCAAAGGAATGACCTTCAACGTTACCTTGTTTTCTTAAAAACCAATCGAAATCAGATACTCTGGACATTCGCTAGTGGATAACAGAAACATCCCAAACTCTTTTAAGAGACTGTTAACCCAAAAAGGAATATTCTGTCATCAACTTATTTCACTTTTTTGTTGTGCTGAATGCAAGAAATATTTTGAGGAATGTTGGAAACCTGTAACTATTGACTTCCATATGTTACAGTTTTCCAACATTCTTCAAAATATCTTCTTTTGTGCTCAACAGAACAGTGGTTTGGAACAATTTAATGATAAGTAAATGATGACCAGTTTAATTTTTGGGTGAACTATCCCTTTAAATTTTTGTAAACTTCTATGGCACATAAAAATTAGTGATGCTAACGCCTAGAGTTATACAGTATCAGGTGTCTAGCGTGTATGAAAGCAGCATCATGGAGGCAACAGGACAACACACCTAGAATATAATCATATACAGACCGTCACGTTGCAGTCCATACCTGCCAATGATCAATTGTAGATTTGATATTTCCAGTCTTGTCGTGTGCACCGCTGTGGCCAGCATGGGCAGTACAGGTCCTGTGAACAGAAGTGGATCGTTTAGGGTTTTACAAGCCAAGTCCCTCCACTAACATGACCAGACGGAAACACAGGGCCAGGAAACCCGTGCCCAACAGGTCTCCCAGAGCAGTCAGGTATGGGATGGAGAAGTTATCCGGGTCCAGGCTTTTCCTCCACATCAAGCGCACAATCAAGTCCGCTGTATAAATGAGGATCCCCACCTATGGAGAACAACAAAGGTTAAAGAAAAAATTTTAAAATTTTTCTAGAAGAAACACTCCACTTTTTTTTTTAAATATTACAAATTATACATCTGAGAATATTAATGTTGAAACCCATTGTGTTGTATCTAGGCATGGGCCAGTATAAGATTCTGACAGTATGATAAACTTGGATAAAAATATCACGGTATTGTAATTACGGCTCTAAAATATATTCTTTTTAAATGTCTGGGTAAAAACTTTTTTCCCGTATAAACACATATATTTTATTTTGAGAAACATTAAGTATTTTGAGGCAGTAAACATGTCAGGCTAAATAATTTAAGTGAATCATTGACTTCTGCGGTCTTCATTAGTTTAAAAAACACAGATTTATTTACAATTTACACCTAAAAAAAATGTAAATAAAAAATCTTACACATACCTTAGGAACGGTGTTGCAGAAAATGTTGGCGGTATGAAAACCTTGACTTTTCCAAACCAGGCTATACCTTGAAAACGTTTATCTTCCCATGCTTAGTTGCATCTCATGTTCGATACTGATTTGAAAGCAACGTTTAGTGAATTTACTTTAAGTATTCATTTATTTTAAGTATTAATTTATTTTAAGTTACACATGAAAATAAAAACAAGTGTTAATGGGACTAGGCACGATAACTGTTTTCGAGGTATACCGCTGTTTGGAAAAGTCAAGATTTTAAAACCACCAAAAATTTCTGCAATACTGTTCACATGTATAAGATCTTTTTTTGTTTTTTAGGACAAAAGAATCTTCAGCAGAAAAGACCTTAAAAGATGCTGTTTTAAATTGTAAAGAAATGTGTAACACTAATGAAGACCGCAGAAGTCAATGATTCATTTGAATTATTCAGCCTGACATGTTTACTGCTCCAAAATATTAGAACTGTTTCTCAAAACAAAAGAGTAAATAAAATAATAATAAAAAAGTTCTTGTTATTTTACCCAGGCATTTAAAAAGAACATGTTTTAGAGCAGTAATCACAATACCGTGAAACCGTGGTGTTTTTATCCAAGGTTATCATACAGAGTCTTCTAACGGCCCGTGCCTAAATGGAACACTTCAATTTAAAACTGTTTAACTCAAAGAATATTTCCCCTCAAAAAGTGATTCAGATGATCTTCAGGTCTGGTGAGAGCACTTTTATCTTAGCATAAATCATTCAGTTGGATTAGACCGACTTATTTAAAACTGGACTATTCTGTAGTGACACTGTACACCAAGACAGATAGAGAAGTGGTAATTTTCTATGCTGTGGTATGGCTATAAACTATACTTTCATTGTTGCAAACCAATCAATGCTGCCATACCTGATGCAATATATGATATTACACAACACATGAAAATAGTCCCCAGCTAGCTAACAGTGTTGCGTTATATTATTGTGGCTGCTGCAGACAGCAAAGTCCCTTGAATATTATGCAGGAATGCAAGTATAGTTCCTAACCATATTGGCCATATTATAGCAACTTCTCATTTTCTGTCAGTCTTAGGAAAGTTATCGGAACTCTTTTTGAGCGAGATGCTAATGGTCTAATCCAATTCAATAATTAATGCCAAGCTAAGCAAAAATTTCAAAATGGTAAAACCCGACTGTTTAACTGTACAAGACAGATTTGATAACGTTGTTTTCATTTCCATGTGCAACTGCTGTTTAAAAATGAATGAATATTTACAGTGAATTCATCTTATTAGTAAATATATTCATCAATCGTCACTTCCAATTCATCACTACATTTAGTATCAAATCAATGGTTTTTGGCATTCTCTAATGTTACTTGGGCAGCAATTTACTGTTAGAATGAAGACCACTTTACTATAAAGTTACCATTAGTTAAAAATAAACTGAACAACATTATGCATTTAGTGTCATAATCTTAGTAAATGAACTAAAAGTGATAGTTCACCCAGAAATGCATTCACTCATTCTTCACTTGTTTAAGACATATCTTGAGTTATTCTTCTGTTCAACACAAAAGGAGTATTTTGAAACATACTGGTTCCAGGCACCCATTGACTCCTAGAGCATTTGTTTTCCAAGAAACCAGCATTCTTCAAAATATCTTCTTTTTTTGTTTGACAGAAAAGAAAATTAAAAGGTTTAAAACCATGTGAGGCAGAATAAATCATTCAAAACAAAATAAGTCATTTTCATTTTTTGGGTGAAATATCCCTTGAAACGTTTTAAAATCAAACTTGTGTCAGCTAATTTTAGTATACATTACCAACTGAACATTACATGAAATAACAACTGTGTTTATTGTTAATTACAGGGTTCATACACATTTTTACTTCTAAAATTCCACGATTTTTTACAGGACTTTCAAGTAAATTTTCATGACCTAATGTTTCATGCACTGTCTACATATGCGTGGTAAAAGAAAAACATCGCATGTTCAACTTTATTACAGCACATCGTAAAACACGCAGCAATCGATTTAGTTTCAATTTATATTTATATCTATGTCAAATTGATTAAGCTAATGCTCACACCGCACTAATAATGTGAGAGCATGTGATTAGCCAAGGACAGAAAGAAAGTAAATAACCTATATTCAAGTATACAGATAGCTGTTTTCCATGACTTTTTCAAAACTTTGTGGGTTTTTCTGTTTTTCTAAAAAAAAAATTTAGGCCTGGAAAATGACATGTCAAAATGACTTTTCCAGGTTTTCCATGACCGTATGAACCCTGTAATTAACAAAGGTGGATACATTTTCACATTATTTATCAACCTTTGTTAATTAATAAACCAAAAATCTTTTCTTAAACCAGATTACCTCAGTAAAAGGTATTGTAAATGTAAGAAAATACAAGAACCAAGCAACATGCAATGGAAACAAGTTTGATTTTAAATCTGTTGAAACAAATAATTCACATACACAAACATGTGGAGGTCCTTTTTAGTAATATGCATCCAGGAAGTTTCGATTTTAAAATATTCTGTATGAATCACTACATATTTTTTTCACATTTGATATTTAAAGTAAAACCAATAAGCCAATATTATATTGATATAATCAAAGTAGAGTAGAAGGATTTTTTGCATTTGACCTCAGAGATTGTTTATATTTTTTGCATAAAGGAGAAGGAAAAACATTGGAGTTGCATCAATGAGAATGTTCTTCAGAATTTATCGAAACCTTTGAGCAGACGTGTCATTGTTTTGTGCAGAATCTATAATGACATGTTTGCCAGCACTAGCGACACATACAGTACAGTATATCCACATTTCTAGAAGAAATCAGAAAAGCTGACCTGAAGCAGCGCAGCACTCAGGTAGCAGCAGGTAAAGGCAGGCGTGATGGCAGTGTGGCCTCCTTGAAGCATATTAATGGCAAAAAGAAACAGGAGGTGACCTGGAACCACCAGGAGGAACAGCACCCGTGCAGACTTCGAGTTTACTCCTGAGGAGAAACCACATAATTCAGTACGTCTGACATTTACAGTAGCAAAACTAGATTCATATAGCAAAACTTCACTTGTACATTTTCAAAGGTTCTACAGGAAAATTTACTCTGAAAAAAAAAGACTTGTACTCAAAGTGGTTCTACATTTGTGTGAATTTCTTCTGTTGAACACAAAACAGGATATTCTGAGTAATGCTGGAAAAAGCCGACATTAACATTCATTGTACACTGTAAAGAAAAAAAAGCTGTTTACATTTTTTCTAATGTAAGAGTTAAATGTGTTCAGATAGAGAAAAAAAAAACCCGGTGAAAAATCAATTGATCACGTTAAAATGAGTTCACATGTATGTTTTTTTTTTGTACACATTTAATTACACATTTGCATTAAAATACCTTAAAATAATGGCTGTTAAATTACAGACATTTACTGTAAAATAACTACATAACTAATTACAGAAATGTACCGAAAATTTCAATTTAAGGAAATTTCTGTAATTTAACAGACACTACTTTATGGTATTTTAATGCAAACGTGTAATTAAATGTGTACAAAAAACAAACAAACATGTGAACTGTTATTTTAACGTGATTATTGATTTTTCACCATTTTTTTTTCTTCATCTGAACACATTTAACTCTGTCAGAATACACTCCTCCTCAAAATGTGCAGTATATTTGACTGTATAGACCCTTTTGAGGGATGTAAACAATAACAATGGTTCTAATGTATTTCCTGTTCTACATTTTTCATTTCCATAGCTTCCAAGAATCCAAAAAGGTACTAATATTGATAATGTTCTGACAGCTGTTTTAACATTAAGATTTGGTTTAATTGCCTCTTCTTGAGTTACGGAGTAGGTTGATAACATAAAGGAAATGTTCATGGGCCAGTGACATCACCACATTAAAATGGTCTATAGGCTGCTTTTCGCTGTACTTCGTGACAAAAAAAAAATATTGAATGTTGTTCTGTGTCCATGATGGAACTTGCAGGCGATAGACTGTCGTCTGTCGTCTATTACTAAGGTAAGCGGGCTTTTATGCATGCGAGCGATACCCTTATTTAAATATGTCTTATGATAATATGTAGGCACACTTATAAATACAGTTTTAAAACTTTTACAACAACCTTAAAAGCAAAACAAAATGTATTTCCCACGTAAAAAACAAAACAAAAATGCAAGTAGGTCTATGTGTTTTGATGTATTTGTTTATCATATAAAGAGTGGATTATAATATAATAAACCGAGAGATTAAACCTTTGTCATGGATCATATTTCTAAAAATAAGCTTGAAAAGTTGTCCATTAGCAGGGTGGTGCTGACGTCAGAGGCGAGCGCCTCGAGGGCTCTGTAGTGTGTTTATAGCCTGATGTTAGCTTTTTAATACTTGCGTTTGCATTGAAGATCCAGAAGTGCTAATAGTTGTATTTTTGTGTGAGGATTATACAAAACGTGTAAGTGTAATGAACAGTGTTTGAACACAGACCTTATCATTTGCAATGTTCGAAAAGCCTATGGGAAAATCCTATAGGGATTTTATTGAGAGAACCAGTTTTATGCTAGCAGCCGATTAGCCTAAAATGTGACGTCATAGTTCCTCCACTCTATGCTGTCTGAATGTGACTGTTTATACGCATCAAGCTGCCGACCGGAGGTTGGAAGCATCCTCCTTGCGTATACTGTATACACAAAGCATAAAAGGTAATTTTGCGTTCTATGAAAAGGGTCTATAAAAAAAACTATCAATAAAATATGGTCACACTTTATTTTGATAGTCCGTTTGTTGAATTTAAGTTAAATTGCAACTATATCTCATTAGACTATAAGTAGACTGTTAATTTGGGTTAGGGTTGGGGTTAGGGGTTTCTTATAGTCAGTTAAGTGTCTGTTGAATGTCAGTATTAACAGATATTAAGCAGACTGTCTACTTATACTCAAATGACCATCGAAATAAAGTGTTACCTAAAATATATCTTAATTTATGTTCTGAAGATGAACAAAGGTCTTGTGGGTATGGATTGACATAAGTGACAAGTGAATGATGACCAAACCTTTGTTTTGATGTGAACTAACCCTTTAGGAAAATATTTGCAAAGAAATATTGCACACTTACGTCTTAACTAAAGGCGTATGGCTGACAAAAAAGTCTTCTGGCCTTTCTGTTGTAAAATCATAACCTAACAACTTACAAAAATGAACAGCACACCCCACCTCAACAAACAGCCCAGCCTGAGATACCAACATCCAATCCACAAACAGCGCAGATGATTAATGATGTCAAGTGTAAACATCAGAGTTCAGGCTTTGTTCAAATCCCAAACCATAATCACTGGCAAACACGACTAATTACCGGCTTTATCTCAAGCGTCTGAAGGAGTGAATTGTGAAATAGTTTGACAGTGAGCTTACCTGAGGAGAAGAACGTGACGCAGGGATTGGGCCAGTGCTGTCTCATCTTATAGGGCAGGACTCCAGGGACGCTCCAGAAATGAAGGTAGGTGGAGATACGACTGGCCTGGATGGCCACCAGATTCCCCCCCACACCTGACGAGGTCAGAAAGGAAAGAATGCGAGCGCTCTCCAATCATTACACCATTACAATCCTCATATCCCCCTCATTTGAAACGCAAATGGAACGTGTGTTGGAACGGAGCGTCCGTCCAGGGGAGTGTGTACGCTGACATTACTCAAATAAACATTTTCGGCATATTTCAGAGGATTATAATAGCTTTTCCGTGGAAACTTGTCCCTGATCTATAGGAATATTACAGCAGGAGGGCAATGCCTTGACGTGAATATCAAACTAGTTAATGAGGGATCAAATTGAAAGCGGTATGTCTTAGAGTTTAGCTGGAAAAATAGAGCAACAGATCTATTATGGCCCGTTTCCACTGAGTGGTACGGTATGGTTCGGTACCCTTATATGGCCGATTCCACTGTCTAAAAGCATACCAAAACGAACCGTACCGTACCACTTTTTGGTCAGCTGAATGCTACTGGTTTACAGAAATACGTAATTTGCTCGTGCAACAAGCCAAAATGAAAACAAAGGACCCGCCATGTTTGAATAAACAGCCAAAACATTACACCAAAATAATATATACATATAATAATGAGCCATGGTCGACCTGAGCTCAAACAAACCTTGTCGTCGTCTTGATAAACAACCACAAAGCCAGGAAGAAGAGCAGATTCTCCCCTGTGCCTCGTAGATATTTACGAGCCCGTCTGAAGAGCCAGCGGTTTCGCTTTCTCACGTGTGTCTATATTTAAAATAACAAACTTCTTGAGCTGATGATAATAACGTGCGCTTGATTATTGACGTGCTTTTGAAACCCGATCCTTACAGAGACTGACGCGTGCAAACACAAAGGAGAAGCTGGAAAAATCAAAGGAGCAACTTATTTTTTCAGCAAACATGAACAAACTGCTAGTTTAACTATTATCATCATCACCTTCTGGACTATTATGAACTCAGAATGACGGAATTACTCTCTAACGAGAGGCTACATGTGCTGGTGAAGATTAAAGACACAGATGAGAGGTTTGCACTGACTGTGGGCTATATTTCGTGTTGTTTTTTTAACCTAAATAAGGCCTAAATGTATGCTGTGTGTAGTTTTTCTGTAATTGGTAACATATCAGAGACTGTAAGGGGCTGTATGTGTTCATATATGTTGCATTTATTTATTTATTTTATATAATCGCAGACAGTAGGCTATTTCGCATCATTGATCTGCAGTTATAATCAGATCATGTTCATAGAAAGGTTAGTAATGAACATTTATATACCAGTGTTTATGTGTATAATAAAGCCTCTGTTTTGTGAGAAGTGCTTCTCGTATGATTTGTGAACGACCCGTAAAGCTTTACTGTAAACATTTCCTCGAGCGAAAATGACGTCGACTGAAACTTTCTGTCATGCACCACGCCCAACAAAAGAGTACCCTTTAGCAGTGGAAACGCAACCCTGATAAAGTTGACCCGTACTGTACCGTTCAGTGGAAACGGGCCATTAGTATTTGTGCGGGCTAGGCATGGGACGATAACCGCTTTCAAGGAATACCAGGGTTTGGAAAAGTCCAGGTTTTAAAACCGCCAATATTTTCTGTAATACCATTCCTAAGGTATAAGTAAGATTTTTTATTTACATTTTTTTTGTTTTTTAGGACAACAGTATCTGCAGCAGAAAAGATTTCCAAAGATGCTGATTTAAATTGTAAAGTTATCTGTTTTTGAAATTAATAAAGACAGCAGAAGTCAATGATTCACTTGAATTAATCAGCCTGACATGTTTACTGCTCAGAAATGTTAGAAATCTCTCAAAAAACTAAATATATAGTGTTCAAAGGGGAAAAAAGTTTTTAGTTTTTTACCCAGACATTTAAAAAGAGAATATTTTAGAGCCGTAATCACAATACCGTAAAACCGTGATATTTGTATCCAAGGTTATCATACCGTCAGAATCTTATACCGGCCCATGCCTACGTGGGGCATTAAAAAGCATTAAAAGAACATTAATTTAGCAAAAATGAACACTCCGCTTTTTTGGGAAATAGGCTTACAGGGTTTCAGCAGGTTTCATCAAGTCAATTATTCAGATCATTATGAATGAAATTTTGGATGTACAGTTGAAGTCAAAATTAATAGCCCCCGTTTATTTTTTTCCACAATTTCTACTTAACTTAAAGGAGATTTTTTCAACACATTTCTCATCCTAATAGTTTTAATAACTCATTTCTAATCACTGATTTCTTTTATCTTTGCCATAATGACAGTAAATAATATTTTACTAGATATTTTTAGAGATTACGCCCCGCCCACTTTTAATACTTCGCTCTTCCGCATTTTGTCATCCAACTTCCGCTACGCTGACACAGTACATCAGATGACTGATTCGGAAAGTCAATACATAGTGTATAGTTGGCTGTAATTTTAGAAAAATGGCATATGATGCTAGTTCAGTAAATGTTTTGAGCTGGGAGTATGGTGAAACCTCCCGGCAACGATCAGATGGTCTCATACTGCCCCATCCATCGTTACAGTTAATGTGTGTAGACGTATGAGCCAGAGGTAACTTACGGGAATATTTTTAATTACTTTGTCCTGTCACAAGGAGTAGACATACTGTGAAAATGTCCTTGCTCTGTTAAAAATTATCTGGGAAATATTTAAAAATGAAAATAATAATAATAATCAAAGGGTGGCTAATAATTCTGACTTCAGCTGTATATACAGGGCTAAACACTAATGATTATTATTTTATTATATGTTTTTTTTCTTTATAGACATACACAAAACAAAACTACAAACACAACATAATATACACAAAATAAAACTGCACATACAAAGATATACACATGGCAAAAGCCATGAACTATTCTGCTACAAATGCAATGATACCGTAGATATATACACTAGATACCGCGTTTGGACCCTGAGCATGCATCAATAGCGCCACCACATTTGTACAGTGCTCCCAGGACAAATGTCATTAAACTGCACTTTTCGAGACTAATGCCAATGTGAAGATGCTGGACTTTAGCGCTGTATACGGGTGTAGTAAGCGAACAAAGAAAACAAAACACAAAGGGAGAACATTTGATAGGTGAGATTTCGTTTCTTACATTTTTTGAACGTTACGAACTTGATTCCCTGTCCTGATAAACAACTAGGGAATACGTCAGAAAAGCTACTACTGGTTTAGACCGCTTTTACAACCCAACATGCTCAGTTCCCTTTGGGATGTGTGTAGTTTCCATCAATATAATGTTGAGTCACGGTTCGAGCACATGTGCATCTGGGTAAGAACAGAACCATGAGGGGAAATCTAAACCAGATTTTGCTTGAGTTAATAAATCAGCACAAGTGATATTTCACGTAAAACCAAAACAAAACTCTGCCTCGGCTCAGGTTTTTAAGTCTATTAGTTAAACTCTCATCAAAATGCTTGACTTCTTTTATGTACGGTGAAATGTCGCGAGCGGAGAGCCAGTGCCCTGATTTATCACGCTGATTTGGAATGGGACGGTTTTATTTTGGCAGCAGAGAACAATCGCCTCCCTGAATCTACAAGACGTGTTCCAAACACAGAGAGAGATGTGATCAATTTTACTGTAATGAGCAGTTGAAGAGGGGTGTGAAGTGACGTTTCCAAACTTGTTTTTCAGGCCTACTGTTGTTTTTCTCTGCTAGGGCTGTATGGTTTGGAGAATGTGAAAGGTCTCTTTGCTCAAAGTGTGGTTTGTTGTGGACGTTTACTCACCGTTTATGACTGGTGTGAAGACCGCCATGCCCTCAAAGTTAGGATCACTCACAGTCTTATCAAGAATAAGACCTCCAAAACTGAAACAAATGAAACAAACAAACAAATGAATGGATATTGACATTATTAGACTGACAAATTTCTTTAATTCTCTAATTATTTAAACATCTTTTTTTTAATGTGTCAATTGTACTCAAAAAAAAAAAAAAAAAAAAATCACACTTGAGTAAACGTAACATTACTTACCTGAAAATGTAGTGCAAGTAGAGTAATAGTATCTGTCATGAATATTACTCAAAGTAGCACCTTTAAAAGTACTTGAGTTGAGTATTACCATGTGAAAGGCTGTTGCATGTACTATATATGCTACTTGTGAATGTGTGTGTAAAAGCATTCTGTAGAGGATTTAGTGATTAAGGCCATTTGGCGACTTGAGTCATCGTACAGTAGAAGTCTTCATCTTCATCATCATCTAAACAATTTTAATGATTTCATGTAAGGATTTTTTTTGTCTTCTTGGACACTTTTAATGTTTGTTCTGTATGATGCAAATTTTCTATCCGTGATTTGATTTGACAGGAATCACAGAACTGATTATTCTACTATTCTATATATATATAAAAGTAAAAAACAAAGTGACTGCAGGTTTATGGAAAATAAAAGTTATGGAAAAAAATTATGGAAAGTAAAAGTACCGATACTTTACACCACTAATTGTACTTAATCTACATGAATCAAACAAATGATATTATATATATAAAAATACATTTAAAATATATTTTAAAAATATTTAATTTCAAATGTGAAAAAAGTATAATAATAATACAATTAAATTTATACATATCTTACATAATCAGATATTCATTCACTCATTTTCTTGTCTGCTTAGTCCCTTTATTAATCTGGCTTCGCCAAAGCGGAATGAACCACCAACTCATCCAGCATATGTTTTATGCAGCAGATGCCCTTCCAGCTGCAACCCATCTCTGGGAAACATCCCTACACACACACACTTATACACTACGGACAATTTAGCTTACCCAATTCACCTATAGTGCATGTTTTTGGACTGTGGGGGAAACCGGAGCAACCGGAGGAAACCCACGCAACCACGGGGAGAACATGCAAACTCCACACAGATATGCCAACTGACCCAGCCGGGGCTCGAACCAGAGACCTTCTAGCTGTGAGGCGAATGTGCTACCCACTATGCCACCGTGGCGCCCTACATGATCCGATATAATTAATATAATTAAAAAATTTATATATAATTGTATTAAAAATAAAATTTTGCTGAATCACTCTCTCTTTTTTTCGTAAGTGATCCCTTTTTGAACTAAAAATTTTAAAAAGTTTGAATTGTTACACCTTATGCCAAGTTCAGACTGCATGATTTTCATAGTCGTGTCACAGATGTTTTCATACTGCATGACTATCTGGGGTAGCGTTTCGTCGCTGCTTTGTTTACACTGCAAGATGGATTGGTGACAGAGGGTTTCACACTGCATGACTTTACAATAGGAAGAATCGCCGAAAACTTTGTCCAAACTACGTCTCTCAGCCAAACACACGCAAGAAGTGATATGAAAACAACGCAAGGTCACATTGTATATCCCTTGTTAATAACTACATAATGAGAACGAAGCCTTTAGTGGGGTAGAAAATGTACTTATTTTGCTCACCTGGCTTGAAGGGAATTAGCCATTTCTTCTCAACTTTCTTTTTTTCGATCCAGTTGTGATATTGCTCAGATGACACGTCAAACAGACACAGGTGCCCCTGCCAAAGTTACACTAGCTTTTCCTTTATTTCTCATGCCCAAATAAACTGAAAATGAGCGCTTTTAACTTCTCCCCTATCCTCCCGCTGGCCTGCAGATACCCATACTAGTGGATGCTGCTCTCTGATTGGTTGTAGGTGATCGCCGATGTTATTTTCAATCAGAACACATTTCACATGACATGATTTGAATCGCCGACAGCTCCAGATATTTAGCATGCTAAATATCTCACGGATGTCAGCGACTCGTCTGCGATTCTCTCAGATGGCGTCTTTAATAGTTCACACTGTGTGACGAAAGAGCACCTATTTGCCTGTGATTTCAGGCATTTGTCGGCAATTTCTTAAAACCTGTCTTAAAAGCAAGTCAAAATCGGAGCTAAAATCCTGCAGTCTGAACTCGGCATTGTAAAAAAAACATTTAAAAAATAAATATATATTTTTTGTAAACCCAGTTAAAGTAGTCTCGCTGTTTCCTGATCAATTCAATTGTGTATAATATATCTGTTATATACTGTAACTGAATTAAAGTGTGTCTCTGTTAACTACGTTTGTACCTGCTGATGGACATGGCCACGATCACCGGCTGCCAGCCAGACTTCAGCACCTCTTTAATCTGAGGACTCCGTCTGGCGATGACCACCCATACAGGAATCAGCAGCAGGAAGAAAACACACACCAACGGGGACAAATACCACACATCTGCACACAAACAGATCATACGCATGACAGATTACTGACCATTTCACATACCGGGGAATGTGATTTAAAGGGACAGTCCAATTATAAATTCCTCACCCTTCACTTTTTCCAAACCTATTTGAGTTTCTTTCTTCTATTGAATATAACGATAAACTGAAGTATGTTGGAGAAAAGCAGTCTTTTTTTGTTTTGTTCCTATTACGGATTTGAATAATAAATATGTAAATAAAAAGACAAATTCTATCAAATCTGGAAACCTCTCACAGATTATTTTAAAGACATAAAATTTACAGAAATTTAAATCAAAGAGGATCAGACAAGTTTTGATTAAAACTGAAGGTCAGTATTTAGTTTCTATTTTATTTATTTATTTAATTATTTTTCAGTTTGTTTGGTATTTTCTTTTATTTATTTATTATTATTGACTTACTGAGTTTATCTATTATCATTTATTCATGTTGTATGTATTATCTATTATCCTTTATTGTCAGTTGTTCTGTAAGTGTTTGTAGGTCAGAATTTGTAGGTCATTGTGCTTGAATGTTTAAAAAATACAATACAGATAGCTATAAAAATAAAAATAAAAAGTATATCAATACATGAATATGTACTGATATATGAATATGTTTGTTGACTTTTTTGTGGACTTTATTAATCCCAAAGGGAAATTCACATGTCACAACAGCTTTCCATACTAAAATAAATAAAAATAAGTTACATATATATAAAAACAATAATAAAATTACATACATACTGCACACCTTAAGTTCCAAAAACAACGAGTAGACACATGTCCATATCTAATAACTATTACAATTCAGCATAAGTCATCTAGTATGATTTTGGTTATACAATCTGATCACTGTTGGTAAAAATGATTTCCTGTATCTTTCTCTGTGACACCGGGGTTGAATTAATCTTGCACTAAAAGAGCTTGCACACGCTTGGACTGTATGAAAGAGAGGGTGATTATCGTGGTTCATCATGGTACTGACAAATTTGTCCATCATTCGATCGTGTGCAATCTCTTCTATAGTGGGTAGTGCACACCCCACAACAGAACCTGCCCTTTTTATGAGCTTATTTAATTTGTTTTTTTACTTCTCCAACAGTCCCCCTCCCCAGCAGGTTACAGCATACAGAATCACAAAAGACACCACAGAATCATAAAAACTTTTTAACAGTGTCTGACACACACCAAAGGACCTCAGTCGTCTTAATAAATGAATGCGACTCTGACCCTTCTAATACACCTGAATTGTATTTTCAGACCAATCGAGTTTGTTGTTCAGATATACACCCAGGTACTTATATGATGAGACTATCTCAATTGCTGACTGCTGTATAATCACTGGCACCGCTTTTGGTGGATGTCTACTAAAATCAACAATTTCAGAGTATGTTGTTTTGAATAGGAATAATACAATCATTAATTAGTTCTGAAATACTTGAGTGTGAGTAAATGGTAAGGAAACTTGTTTTTGGGTGAACAATGCCTATAAGTAAATGAAAGTTTTAAAGCCGAGTAGAGGAAACAAAAACCTTCAGGTTTGTAAACTAAACTAAGAGATGATTTCTATTTTCTCTTTATAAGCAGCCTTTTATACTATTATATGTTGTACTATAAATAGTTAGCACATCAGTTGTTACCTGTTTTCTTATGATCATAAGCATACAGGACCTTCACTGTTTATGGTTTTTGTAACCAATAAAGCAACTTGATTGTATTTCTTATTTGTATAATTGATTTGTATTTCTTATTTGTACAGTTAAAAAAGGTCAACAATGAACATATTGCACATAAACCATCTATATCAAAGATGTCCAAAGTAGGCCCATGGGCCAAAATTAGCCCATTGTAACCTTTGATTTGGCCCACCATTCCATCTGAGGAGATGAGTATGATGGAGAGGGTTTAGGAATCTCTGTGTTGCCTAACACAGAGATCGTCATTTCAAATTTGACGTAATTCATTATCATTACTTTTTATTTTTTGTAATTATTCTGTTGATCAAGGTGGCATTTATTAACTATAAATGAAATGTAAGACTGGTAAACATTAATTACAATTGTAAATAACTGCTTTCTTATTGTATTTAGTTTCAAATTAAATTATTACTCCATTCATTACTGCTTTTATTACTATGATCATTAATAATAATAATAATAATAATTTTATTAATATTATTATTTAAATTTGAGTGATTTCTGAAGGATCATGTGACTGAAGACTGGAGTAATGATGCTGAAAATTCCTCTTTAAAATCACTGGAATAAAGTATTATATGAAATCATAAACTACTTTTTAACAGTTGTCTTATAGTGCAATAACCTTTCACGATTCTACAATTTATATTGTATTTTAAATTAAATAAATGCAGCCTTGGTAAGCAGGATAAAATTATGTTATATCACGTTTAATTCCTACTGACGTGATCTTTTCATTGATGGTGTTTTTGCCTCTTTAGGTTAATTTAATCTCCCTTAAGCTCATTTTTTCAGATATTTACAAATTCGAGATTGTGCGCAAAAATGTATCAACTTTCCAAATGCACCTCTTGCTTCAGATCTGGACACCATACTGGGCATAGATCCCTATGCTAAAGGTTCAATTTCTCAATTACTTAATATAATTGTTAATCTGCATTTCTCTTCTGATAGCTTACAGACCATCTGGTCTCAAGACATTGGAATTGGCAATACGAGGAGACATGGAAAGCACCCGGCCACACTTTACCCTCTCATTTTGTAGACTTTGCAGCCCTCTTAACCCTTCAGGCCAGGCAGTTAATTCTTCTGAGCTAGAAGACCCCTTACCCTCCTCCTCACACTTGTTGGATAAAAAATGTTCTTTATTTTATGAAATTAGAGAAAATGTGGTTCTCTTTTTACCGCTCTGGCACAATTTTCATTAAACTGTGGGAACCCCTTAGAAAACACGTCCAAACTCTTCAGCTTGACCCTGCTGCTTCTGATTAAGTCCCCACCCCTACTCCCAGCTTGGTACTGGATACTAGCTCTGGTCAGCATATTGTAGACGTATATTTTCTGTAAGATTGCACTAGTGTTTTTTATTTTATTTTTTTATTTTTTATTATTTATTTATTATTATAATTTTGTTTGTTTGCTCAAAATACTCTTCAGTGTATTTGCTTATTGTTACATGTTTATGTTGTCCTTTTTGTAAATTTTTGTAATGTGTTTTACAATGTATAACGAAAACATTTAAAGAAAAAAAATACTACTGACCACAAACTTTTGACTGGTAGTGTATATATACAGGATATACATATATATATACATATTTATAAAACTTAAGAATTTTTATTGTTCACTTTCTTTTCCACTTATTTAAATGTCATTCTTTGTTCTTGTGTTGATACGTATGTATGTACTGTATGTACCACGAGCTCCTAAAAAAATAAATAAATAAATAAATAAATAAAGAAGTCCCTTGTGTGTTTGCGCCCACTTGGTGAACAAATCATGCGAGTCTGATAAATCTCTGATCAAATAGTATGAGAAAAGGCATAATGTTATATGCATTTCTACTGCCCTCTTCTGGTACACTTTACACAGCTCACACTCAGTATTCACATTAGAAGCACGAATCTAATACAAATAAAAATAAACATTGATAATAACAATAAAAGTGATAAAGGGTTCAATTAATTTAATCAATACATATTAATTAATTTGATGACATTTTGATTTGATTTATTCTTGTTTAAAAAGCGACAGCGACAGTTTATCATTTAATAACCATTTACTTTAATTTTTTTGTTTCTTTTATCTTTTGAACACAAAAGAAGACATTTTGAAAAATGTTGGAAGCCTGTAACCATTGACTTCCATAGTATATGTTTTTCATATGGAAGTCAAGATGTCAGCTTTCTTCAAAATATCTTCTTTTGCGTTCAACCGGAAAAAAAAAGAAACAAAGGTTTGTAAATAGTGAGTAAATTGTCATTTTTGGGTGAACTATCCCTTTAATAACGCCAACAAATCACTGCTATTAATTACAAAAACTAAAAATATGACACCTTTTTGTAAGGCACTGTAGACTATTCAGTGCAGCGCATATGTTCTAGGTTGTAAATCTGGCAGGTTTTTTTAAGTAAAGATAAATAATAAATGAATAAGCAGACAACGACACACACACACACACACACACACACACACACACACACACACCTCTGTACTGGAAGAGTGTGCTGCTGACTCCAGCCAGCAGAGAAAGAGTGATCAGATCTCCCAGACTCGCTGCTATTGGTGTGGCTACATTATCAGGGTTGATTCCCACCTTCCTGGAGCCGATAATCACACCAATCATCACCAGACCTGAACATGACAGACAAAAGCAGAGTCTGTGACTGTAGCAAAGAGGTTCAATCAACGAAAATGACCAAAAGATCACATATATATACTTTTATTTAAAAAA
>CAIGQQ010006052.1:1877106-1914676 GCA_903798035.1 Danio albolineatus | reverse complement strand
ATATATATATATACAGTGATTTCATGCTGTCGTCAAGTAATAAAGAGTGCTGTACCTAATGACAGAGCGGCTACGAACGCAGTAGTAACACTGCTAGCACACAAGACCGCAGCCTGGTCCAGCTCTACACCTCCTCTGGACAGAGAACCAAGACCTACAGCCGCCAGAGCCGCCAGAAAACCCACCACAGTGGCCTGAACCTGCAAAACACAGCCAGACAATCTCCTCATCCCAGCTGCTCATCATACGCCTTCATTCATTATTAAACGCTCATTAAAAATGCATCTTTATAATGAGCGCTCGTTGCTATTCAAGACCGAGGGCTCCTGCAGGACTCCAGTCTCAGAGTAATTGTTCATATTCTTTTAGATTTGTTGAATGTTTAATGAATGTTTGTTCAGTTAATTCATGCTCGTATTGGATCATTTATCTCTTGACAGGCACTAACCCCAAGATTCCCATGGGTTAGCCACATTTTTACCTCCTTCCCATGATGCTTTGTGTGAATTATTAGAATTAACTTGTTAAAGGGATAGTTCACTCAAAACTTAAAATATCCTGTTAATTTAGTCGTTCAAGATGGAGCTGCCTTACTTTCTTCAGTAGAAAATGAAAGGTCCCATGAAATTAAAATAAAAAAATTGTATGTGTTAGTTACAGTCTGTTATTTTGAAAGTTATCTATTAGCCGGTGACAAAATTGGCATTTAGAAAATATAAAACTAATATAAACATCCAAAGCTTGCAGTTTGTCACTTTGGTTTTTATGGATCAAACATTTTTCATGGTAACAACATGCTAATTCATGCTAAAATCATGCTAGTAACATGCCAATTCATGCTAGAATCATGCTAACAACATGCTAGTTCATGCTAGAATCATGCTAGTAACATGCTATTTATTGCTAGAAACATGTTAACAACATGTTAACTTATGCCAGAATCATGCTAACAACATGCTAATCCATGCTAGAATCATGGTAACAACATGCCTACTCATGCTAGAATCATGCTATTACCAACCTCAGACACAGGGATCAACTTTAAATCTTTTTACTGGCTTGCTTCAGTATTTAAAGTGGTTACATTGTTGACTGCAGCGATCTTAAACATTATTTTAACCAACTTGATACTTTTTCAAACTAAGTAAACTACTTAAAACATGCTTTTCAAGCAACCATAAAGTTTGTCCTCAAACTTTACTATCTAGTTACAGTCTGTTAGTTTTAACGATATCTATTAGCCGGTGACACAATTGGCATTTAGAAAATATAAAACTGATGTAAACATCCAAAGCTTGCAGTTTGTCACTTTGGCTTATATGGATCAACAATTTTGGTTCGCGCCACCTCATACTTTCAGTTTCTTATTGAATCTTGACCAATTAAACGCTCTCTAGTATCTGACATGCCCCGTCCCCTTCAAGACACTTTTCAGTTGATGCGCTGGAGGCTCAACCACTCTCACTGGCAGAGCCAAAATTGGCTATTGGCTGTTTTTAAAAGGGAGGAGCTACTTTATGCCCCACCCTCTCTTCATGTTTCAGATTACGTCAAACATTGAATTAAAAAAAAGCTCTTTTTAAAGCACTTCACAGGACCTACAAAGAAGACTCTTAGCTAGATCCGTGTTCCTTGATGATTCTTATGACGGCAGTCAATGGTGACCGTGTTTTGAGAGTAAAAGTAAACATACAAATACAATATATTGTAAAATATATTGTAATCAAAGGGGAAAAAAGGTTTCGTTTTTAAGCCAGACATTTAAAAAG
The DNA here is from genome assembly GCA_903798035.1 of Danio albolineatus. Classification (NCBI taxonomy): domain Eukaryota; kingdom Metazoa; phylum Chordata; class Actinopteri; order Cypriniformes; family Danionidae; genus Danio; species Danio albolineatus. Next base: position 1,912,907 of record CAIGQQ010006052.1, on the reverse strand, counting down.
AATATATTTTAGAGCAGTAATTACAATACCGTGAAATTTTTATCCAAGGTTATCATACCGTCAGGAATTGACCCATGCCTACTGTGCAGTCTAATAAAACACACAACATTAAAGAGGGTTTGGTGTTTCCCTGTTGTCTAAAAAAAACAGAAATCGAGAGTGTATGATGTTTTTAGCATTAGCATAGCACTAGTTAAATTTGCTTATTTCTCTGGATTTTATTTCTCTTGAAAAATTAGGAATAATGGTACATACAGTAAGTTCTAGTGGTTGTTAGATATTTTAATGAAAACATCTTACACATTGTGCCTTTAAAATCACTATGTTTTTTGTTTTTACTGAGTACAATGAGGTGTTCTTATTCTCCTCATATTTCATGCATTCAGTATTATAAGACAACGTTCTATAATTAACATTTTATTTTTGTCATTTTGTCTTTCTGCAGCAATGTTCATAATGATAAATATTCAATATTATTGTACTGTAGGGGTTACAAAAAAAAAATCTGGAAGAACATGCTTGTGATACTAATGTCATGTTAAAATATAACATTATTTTCATGACAGATAAACATAAAGAACAAAGTCAAACGTAGATTTCTTAATATTTAGATATATTTACTTGTTTAACCCTTAAGATTCCAATTAGTGGTATATCAGCCAAATATTAATTCTAACAAACCATACAGTACATCAATGAAAAGCTATTTATTCAGCTTGTTAGATGATGTCAAAATCTCAATTTCAAAAAACCTACGCATACTGTATATGGATAATTTAAAGAGCAACATTATTTGAAGAGATATTTTCAGTTCTTGTTAATGAAAGATCCTCAAGTCATAATTTGAAAGACAGTAGTCACATATTGAAAATGATATATTATTTACACCCATACAATAAAAAGCATTTGAGACTAACGCACCTGAATGAGTGCAAGATTACAGGTCACCATCACCCACTGCTGTTTGGGGTCGTCCATCTGTCCAGTGTTAGCCTGAGGAAGACGAGAGACAAAATCTTAGGGCCATCAAACACTAACGTTTACAGCTTGCGATAGATTATAAGTACTATATTATGCAAACAACATTGATTGACAAACTGGGTGAGTTATTTTACATACAGCAGTAGACAGACGAGATGCCAGAGTCATCTCTAGGTTTCCTTTCAGGCCAACCAGAGCGGGTACCAGGATGAAGACCTCGGTGATCACCTTAAACACTTCCCAATGCTGAAACACACACACAGATGATAGTTACAGTACACAAACAAGCTGAAAAAGCTAATAGCAGGTTCTCTGTGTTACAGAGGCTGACCAGGACAGCTAAAACAATACTTATGAGATGTGTCATTAAACAATTTAAGGCAATAAAAACAAATTGTCTTGACATTTTAAGAGTGAATGAAAAGTGAAAGTCATTCTTGTTAAAGCGGTCATACCCCCAACCGTCAAAAATAAATAAATAAATAAAATATAATTTATATTTTATAAACATAAAATAAATTTTGAAATAAATTTCAATATTTTTTGATTAATCAAGAAATTACAGATAAAATACATTTTTAAAAAAACATAAAATCAGTCATTTTATCTCGACAGAATAATTTTAGTAACAGTATACCAAAGAGAAGTGTTTACTTTTCTTTAAAGGTGCTGTATTTTGTATTTGTATTTTAAAGGTGCAAGTTTTTGACTCTTCTAAAGCATAAAAATACCATAATATGTTTGCAGATATTTAAGAAACATGCCAAGTGAACATTCTCATTTATCTGAAAAACAATGCTAAAGTCAGATATTCTGCTTTGAAAATCAATGTTACATTTGTTTTGGTTAATTTAACCTGCCCAATGCCACTTTAGCTAATAATTAAATTTCAGCACCCCGGATTGCCTTGTTGGAAAACTGCGTATTTTTTTCGTTCAGTCAGTAAAGGCTCTCAAAGCATGCACCTGTCACCAAATTCACCGAAATGCAACCTCTGGTGGACAGTAGCAGACTCTGAAAAGAGAAGCAGATTCAGAGATCCATGAGGTGGTAATTCATTAGCAAACAATATAAATATTTAATATATATATATATTATTCATCAATACATTTAAAAACAACACTGGGTCCAAACAAGATAATTATTATTATTATTGATATTATTATTATTATTATTTTTATTTTTTTATTATTATTAGGGAGCAATAAAAATAAAGTATGCGTTGCAATAAACTGAGAAACTGAAATTGTAAACAAATGTCTGCAGATTGATTGATTGATTGATTTACTAATTCATTCATTCATTCTTTCTTTTGTTGTTGATTTATAATCATACACTTGTGCAAATTTCAACTCCGAGTTCAAGCAAGAATCTAATGCAGAACCAAAATGATCAACCTTTTTTCCCCAACTAAACGAATCAGCCAAAACATCCAGGGCACACAAACAGCTTGGTAATCAGATTTGTTATCTCTATTAGTTTATGGCATGTGCTCTGTACTGTACTGAAACCTCAACACACAAACCACAACTGCTACAAAACAAAAATAAAAAAAAACTACAGATATAGCTTAAAATGCACTCAAGATTTATCGAAAATAACCAACAGAATCAGAAAATACAAAAAAAATCTATGCAATAATAAAAACACATAGTAAAAAAAATAACTCTCGTTACAAACATCTGACCGTTATTGCATGCTGGGAACTGAAGCCTCACCATCAGATCCAAAGATACATATTTAAACTTCCATGAATTGCAAGCAGAATAGCTATAATAATTTATACTGAAAAGTGCACTGGCTTTCCCATACATCACTCCTAATGTGACAAACACTGTCAATATTTCCAAACTGAGAGACATGTTAATGTACAGGCCATAAACTGAGATGAAAGATACTTTAGAAAAGTACAGATCAATCCAGCTGGATGTCAGTTTCACCTCTTTTATTCTGACACTTACAGTCAAAACACGGAGCAGTCATCAGCAAAAGCATAAATATCAGCTCATAATGAGCAAGCTGACAAAGAGCCAGTGACTCACTGAGCATGAATGGCTTCTTGTGCTTTGCGTTTATATTTAGCAAAGTGTCAGTATACGAGTCGAGCGCTCCTCTCTTCGCAAACCCACTCACGCAATTAAAAATAGCCGTAATGTTTAAATCAACAGATAAGAGAGCGGTGCCAGCCAGCCAGGGGCCTTTATTTTTACCACACGCACAGTCCAAGTCCAGGCTCTTCGGTGGAGAGGGCGTCACGTCACAAGCCATCTCTTTCACTCTCTCTCTAGAAACAGCCTCTCTCTGTCTCGCACGTGCCCATGACAATTCAATTAATAGACACAAAACACAGCCCATGCCAACTACATCTGTCTGGAGGACAGAAGCACAAGGAACTGTTACTCGAAGCTAACATGTGGTTGTTAAAGTCTGTGTTATATCAAAATTCATAAAACTATTAAAAAGTTAAGTTTTTTTTTATATAGCACACATTGTTATTCCAAGTCAATTTACTAAAAAAAAAGGTTATTTTGGTTATCTTCAATCAAAGTATGACCATTCGAAGTCTTTTGTTGATATCAGTTTGACAGCTTCAGCCACAACATTCTTAACCACACCCCTTATTACCGTTAGTTTGCTATGAGGGAATGATGGGAAAAAAGAAAGCCCTGCCTCCTACTCAATATTCAGTTTCAGTTGGAGGTTTTATAAGGGCTCGTTCACACTGAAATGCGAGCCACGCTCAGGAACGGTTTGGAAAAAAGAAGAAAAAAAGCACATCATAATGCACGAGGGTATCTGGACATGGCTCCTGAGTACTTGTAAACAGAAACTTGCCCTGCCTCTGAGCTAATTGGTCCATTTCTGTGAAACTGACTTTCTGTGATGAGCAGCACTGTCTGCATGTGTTCAAGTTCAAGATCTTTTAAATTAAAAAGATATTTTAAATTCTAAAAAAAGGTGGCTACACTTCAAAAAAAGCAAGGCGCCAATCTAACAGTCATACATAGAAAGTACATTTTGGCACTAATAATCTAATATAACATAAGAGCAATAAATTAATCCAAAAATGAAAGGGGTTCACCTTAAAATGAAAATTGCCATCATCTACTTACACTTGCAACAAAACTATTTGAGTTTCTTTCTTCTGCTTAACATATAAATGTATATTTAGAAAAATGTTGGAAACAGATTTATTTTGTGTTCAACAACAGCAAAAACGGTTTGGAATCACATACTCAATGAGTAAACAGTGTTTTTTTATTTTTAGGTGAACTATCCATTTTAGTTTTAGCAATATTTTAAACATCATAAAAATGTATAAATAAATGCCACACACTATGGCAAAAAATAAAGATCGACATATACTTTGCTTTCTTTGAAGTTACTGTTCTTTATACCTTCAATACACTGGTGGTGAAAAAATAAAGATAAAATACTGGTTCTGTCATTACAAAAGTTAAAACTTTAAATAGAAGTGCAAGTGCAAGTGCAACTACAACTTATTAGTTATTAGAATAACTTGTTAATGTACATTAATCATTTCTAAAAAATAAAGCACTTTAAACAGCATTATCTGCTGTTTGATTGATTAATACTGTAATATTAATAATTACTTTTTAGGATATGGTATGTATTTATGATAATCTTAAAATAAAAAGTATTCTCATCTTTTAAAGTATCCTCATGAAGATCACAGCATTACTAAGGTTTACAGTATGTCCACAAAGTTAAGAATGGGATATACTGTATAAAAGTACAACTGATTCCCATTACTAGGCCCACACGGAATCTGCGTGCGCAGAATTCCGCAGATTTCCGCAGATTTTCAGCCCATCATTGATTCGGTTTGTTTACTGGTGTAAATGTGTTTACATTTATATTTATTCAGTTTTCAAATTAATTTCAGTAATAAAATTGACTAATATGAAAATATTAATATGATTTATTTACAACACAGTTTGTAAAGTACTATTTTCTGTCTTTTAGTAGAGATTTTATATGAGAGACTTGCTTTGTTTACCAAATAAAGTGGATCTAATTGGATTCGTATTGTAAACATTAAATAAAAGTTAAAAAGGTTTTACTTTTTATCTTATATATACATTTTTTTTGTTATGATGTTCCTAATATAATTCCGCATAAATCCACAGATTTTTAACAAAATACTCCGCAGAAATAGCAAAAAATGTCCGCAGATTCCGTCTGGCCCTACCCATTACTAAATGAAGGCAGCATCACTAATGCTTATCAACACTGACTGAAAAACAATATTATTTATGTACATGATACAAAAATAATTTAGTAAACAAGAAATACACCAAATCTAGATTAAATCGCTCATACTTGGACAATGTCCATGACGATGCCAGCTGCCACCATTCCCAGACCACCCAGCAGATACGGCAGCAAGACCTGCGCCGCGATGATATAGGAGCTCTCCGGCAGGAAGCCATTGGCAGAGCGGGTCAGTTTACAGGTGAAACCTCTGAGCTTCTTCCCCTGATAACAGAGCTCCAGCTCTAACTGAGTGACCACCATCTCTCTTACCCCATTCCCCACCGCTGAGGGCAGTTACTGGACACAGCAGGTCTCCTGGAAGCTTTTAACACACTAAATTGTCCCAAAAAAATCCTTCTCGAAATTAAATGATGCCTGGAAAGACGGGATGTAAATAATAAGGTAATTTAGTACATCCAGATAGTTCCAAAAACTTTCTTCTCAAAATTGAATAAGATGCATAAAACAAAAACGGCAAGAAATTTTTTTTTAAACGTTGACTTGGAAGACAGGATGTAAATAATAAGGTAGTTTAAAAGTATCTCCAGTCTCAAAAATATTCTTCTTCCAAAAAAAAAAAGACACCTAAAAATCAACGGCAATGAAAATGGATGTCAAAATGTCACCTGGAGAGATGTAATGCAAATAATAAAGTAATTTTGTTTCTCCAGATAATCCCAAAAAATTCTTCTCAAAATCAACTATGAAGCCTAAAACAAAAACAGCAAGAAAATGTTTTTTAAATGTTGCCGTGGAGGACAGGATGTAAATCATAAATATATTAAATATGACACCTAAAACAAAAAACAAAAAACAGCAAAAATATGGATGTTAAAATGTTGTCTGGAAAGACAGGATGTAAATAATAAGGAATTGTGTATATTCAGATAGTCCCAAAAACATTAAAAAAACAACAACTACACAACACAAAAAAAGCAAGAAAATGGATTTTTAGATGTTGTCTGGGAAGAAAGGATATAAAAAATAAGGTAATTTAGTATCTTCAGAGAGTCCTAAAAAATTCTTTATGGAAAAGATGACATCTAAAACAAAAACAGCAAGAATATAGATGCTAAAATGTTGTTAGTCAAGATTGGATGTAAATAACAAGGTCGTTTAGTATCTCTAGATAGTCACAAAAATTCTCTTTTCGGGACAAAAAAAAGACACCTAAAAAAAAAAGTAAATATTTAATTTGCGCTATTTACATTATTATTAAAAGTCAATAATAAGGTAATTTAGTATCTCCAGATAGTGCCAGAAATGTTCTTCTCAAAATTACATATGATGCCTAAAACAAAAACAGCAATAACAATGTATGTTAAAATGTTGTCTGGAAAGATGGGCTATAAATAAAAAGGGAATTTCGTATCCCCAGATAGTGCCAAAAAAGTTCTCGACATTAAAATGACGGCTAAAACAAATACAGCAATGATATAGTTTTTTAAATGTTGTCCTCCCAGATGTAAATAATAATTTAGTATCTCCAGAACAGCCCAAAAAAGTTGTCTTATATGTTCTTATATCCAAGATGTCATTTGTCCATCTGTCCGAGAGAAAACTTCTCCTCAACTGATTCCCAGAGAATCCAAATCCACTTCTAAAAACTTCTTGAGACTCTCCATATGCCTGATAAGATGAAGATTAAGCAGTCACTTGACTTTTAAAATGATTCCCAATCCGCATTTCTTTTTATTTTTCAAATCGTAGGTCGATAGATGCTCCACACGATAAGGTCTTCTGTTTGCCACAGGAGTCGCAACAGTCCTGTCCAGCTCAATGTCTAACAATGGTCTAACAGGTCCAGAACGTGACAGAAACACATGTTGAGGCTTTTTTTCCACTCGCTCCAGAGGGCAGTCCTTTCTCCCCCTCCTCACCGGTGCATCAGGCCCTCTAAAAAAGTCACTGGTTTGACCCTCATTGCCTCCTATAAACTGCTCAGAGTCCTGCGTCTGTCCCGTTTGTCCTGCTCTCAGCTAATGTTCTCCTCTGACGTACTTCTGAAACTGTCTTATCAGCTGTGAACGGGTGAGTGCTTGGCAGACGGACGAGAGGGGGGGCGAAGGAGGAGAGGAAGAGATAGATGGAGATTGAACAAGTGTGTGCGTGAAAGACAAAGAGACCGATTGAGAAGCCGTGGGGTTGTAAAAAGCAGCGTTGTTCGATTACTCACCGCTCTACCGCTTGCTCGCCAGTACATAGAGGACACGCTGGGAAAGAGGGGCATGATTCAGCTAAATTTAAAAAACGGTTTGGTTGTGAGCACGGCACAGTGACGCAGCAAATTCAGCCCCACATCAACAACACGGACCTATGATCTCATTCATTACACAGCCATCGAGACAGAGCATCACTTAATAAATGACAACCAGTTCAAGGACAGATGCTTTCTTAAGCACTGGATACAGGTGAATAAGTCTGGTTTATTGCAAGTTTTCTCTCCTCTAATATAGAAGTTTGTTTCTGCCAGAAAATTCAATCTCAAAAGAACAACTTTTAGCCTTTTCTTTATGATTTATATTTACTGTTTTCTGGTGAGTCACACTTTTTTTTTTTAAGAATTGTGAGTTTATAAACACTATACTCACAGTCTAATTATGAGTTAGCATCTCAGTTTTTAGGTTTTTTCCTTGTTAAAAACTTACAAATATTTTTGGGAGTAAGTTTTCAGATAGATTTTAAAAATACACTCACCGGACACTTTATTAGGTACACCTTACTAGTACCGGGTTGGACCTCATTTTGCTTTCAGAACTGCCTTAATCGTTCGTGGCATAGATTCAACAAGGTACTGGAAATATTGCTCAGAGATTTTGGTCCATATTGACATGATAGCATCACGCAGTTACTGCAGATTTGTCGGTTGCACATCCATGATGTGAATCTCCACCACATCCCAAAGGTGCTCTATTAGATTGAGATCTGGTGACTGGGGAGGCTGTTTGAGTACAGTCCGAGAGGATTTGCATTTTACAACATGGCACGTTATCCTGCTGGAAATAGCCATCAGAAGATGGGTAGATAAAAGATGGGAACACTGGTCATACAGGGATGGACATGGTCAGCAACAATACTCTATTGGTACTAATGGGCCCCAAGTGTGCCAAGAAAATATCCCCCACACCATTATAGCACCAGCAGCCTGAACCGTTGATACAAAGTAGGATGGAACCATGCTTTCGAGTTGTTGAAACCAAATTTTGACCCTACCATCTGAATGTTGCAGCAGAAATCGAGACTCATCAGACCAGGCAAATCTTCTATTGTCTAATTTTAGTGAGCCTGTGCGAATTGTAGCTTTAGTTTCCTGTTCTCAGCTGACAGGAGTGGCACCCGGTCTGGTCTTCTGCTGCTGTAGCCCATCTGTCTTAAGGTTAGACGTGTTGTGCATTCAGAGATGCTCTTCAGCATAGCTCATTTGTAACGAATGGTTATTTGAGGTACTGTTGCCTTTCTATTAGCTTGAACCAGTCTGGCCATTCTCCTCTAACCTCCAGCATCAACAAGGCATTTGCGCCCACAGAACTGCCGCTCAATGGATATTTTCTCTTTTTCTGACCATCCCTGTAGATCAGCAGTTTCAGAAATACTCAGAACAGCCCGTCTAGCACCACCAACCATGGCACGTTCAGTCACTTGAATCACCTTTCTTCCCCATTCTGATGCTCGGTTTGAACAGCAGCAGTTCGTCTTGACCATGTCTACATGCCTAAATGCATTGAGTTGCTGCCATGTGATTGGCTGATTAGGAGTTTTTTAACGAGCAGTTGGACAGGTGTACCTAATAAAGTGACCGATGAGTGCAAGTAATTAATATCACAACATTAGTAATTTCTAGCAATACTGAGTTTTTAATCTCACATTTTTGAGGTAACATCTAGCAACTCAGACTTTTTTCCTCAAAATCGCAGATTCAAATAAAATATAATTCTGTTTTCTTGTGATGTCAAGTCTATGTTGCTATTTTGAAATTTCATTTTACAATCCTGGCTTTATTTTAACAATTCAAAAATTACAGCTGATATTTTATACCTTTATCTAGTTTATACCTTGAGGTTTTGAGAAAACCTTTTATAAATCTGACTTTGTTTCCAAAAACTGTTAACTTTTTCTCTCTCTTTTTTGCAAATATCTTTTGATTATATATTTTGAAAGATTAGATCTCACAGTCACTAGGAATCAGAGTTTCAGACAGGATGCCTAATTTCATAGACAATATAACTCCATTGTGTAAATTTCACCCTCCAAATTAAAAAAAAAATGTATTTAGTCCTTTTTAAGGCCCGACAATTCTAAAACTTGTTGTTTTATAAAAATGAAAAAACAGCCAGGACATATCATTAGCATCTAAATTATTATTATTATTATTATTATTATTATTATTATTACTACTACTACTACTACTTCATTTGTACAGTTTTGTATTACAGGTTATCCTCATAGCTCATGGGTTGCTGCTTTTATTGTTTTTAATCCTATGTGAAGCTTGACAGCACTGAAATCTATCCACTTTTGCTGTATTCAGAAAAATCACATCTCCATTTCCATTCCACAAAACCTGCAGGTTTTGTAAAGACTTCAAAATGACACCATTTTTAGGTGAAATATTGCTTCAGTGCTTCATGACTGGAGTGTTTTTCCAGCCCTTCTCCTTCCGAATGAATTTTAATGATCACATTAATTTCCCTCACACTCTGCTTCCTGTAAGGAAGGACCATAAATATCAGCACTTGACACGCTGGATAATTAAAGTGGGCCCATTATCTGCTACAGCAACTCCAAACTGTTGGAAAGTCATGTCAGGCTATAAACTGTTATGTAAAGTTGCAGAAAGTTCTTAAACAGTCTCTTACCTGCACGCTGTCCAGCACCATGCCTGCCATCACCATCCCCATCCCAGCCAGCAGGTATGGGAAGAGCACCTGGAGGCAGATAGAAATGGCAGACTCCTCTTCGATCTTAGCCTGGGCTGATTTTGTCTTCTCCTCCGCAGGTTTTTTGGGTGGTATAATGGGAGGGGGTAACAGCAGGTCATTTTGCCCATCTAGGCTCCCAGTCCGATCCAAACCACCCTTTCCTTTTCCCTTTTTGGACTTCTTGCGACCACCTCCTTTCCTCTGCCGAACTTCATCCCCTGGCATGGTGGAGTCTCCGGTCCGCTCCGTCTGAGAGACAAAAAGACGATTAAAAACTGTTTTAAGAGTTCACACTTAGCTGATGATTTAATATAAGCTTGTTTGGCATGCTTTCCTGGGAGAGAGCCCTGAGCTCAAGGGATCCTCGAGCCCAGGGCTCTCTCCCATTCGTAGAGCGAAAGGGGAGCTTGAGCTTAGGTAGCTCTCAAACTCCCCGCTGCAGCAGCTAAGGGAAACACCCGAGGAGGAAGGGAGTTAGACCAGAAGCTGAATTGTTTAATCTGTCATGAATTATGTATATCTTTGGATTGTGGGAGAAAACCGGGGGCTCGGGAAAACCCACGCGGACACGGGGAGAATATACAAATTCTGCACAGAAACGCCCACTAGCCTGGCGAGGACCAGGCTGGCAGTGTTCTTGCTGTGGGTTGACAGTGCTAGTCACTGAGCTGCCGTGCCACCCGATCTAAGAAAAGGAGGAGAAAGGGGAGGGAAGGAGGGTTTTCTTCCATATGAAGTGATTATTATAGGATAAATTTAGTATAGAACAGATCTGATTTAAATTTCTAGTAGGCATGGGCTATTTCAAGGTTTAGAATTTGGAAAAGTCAAACTGCTAAAAATTTCAGTTAATACACAGTTCCTATGGTTTATGTAAGCTATTTTTTAGGGCAACAGTATCTCCAGCAGAAAAGGACCCTCCACATTAGAAACTACTGTTCAGCCCATGATACAGAAAACATTGGAAAAACAAATGCACTTTCACACCAATATATAAGCATACTGGATCTGAACAGTGCAATGGGTTTACTTTCAAGCCAAAGAAGAATATCTAAAGATATATTTTCAAGTTGTGTTTTTAAAACTAATGAAGATAGCAGAGGTGAATGACTGTTATTGTAATTATTCAGCCTGACATGTTTACAGCTCAATTTTCAGTTCAATGTGTTAAATTTTTACCCAGATATATAAAAAGAAAATATTTTAGAGCACAATTACAATGCTGTGACAATTATCCAAGGTTACCAGACAGCCAGAATCTTATACAGGCCTGTGCATAATTTAAAGTTTTTTTGATTACAATATTTAGTGGAATAGCCCTAATGTTCACTTAGAAGACATACAAATCTTTTGCTATTTTGAGCAATTGTCATTTCTTAATAGAAATATCTAAATGACCATATAAATATGATATTTCTAACTGATTTAGTTTCACACAGGCATAGCTTTCTGTGGCCATTCATCAGTTTGTTTATTAATCTAAATTGCTCTCACATGTGTTGATTTGGTTGTACATAGAGAATAACATCTTTATCCTGGGATTATCAATTTCAATTAATACACTGGCATATGATGTACACAGTAACTTAAAGCTTTTACTAGGGCACAGCAAACAGTATGTTATGTATAAGCATATGGTTAACATATTTTTAAGAATAAATGTTTTTTTTATCAGACACATTAGACCCAAACCTATATGTAATAAACGCAGTTAAACTGCCCAAAGTTAAGGAGTTAATTACTTCACTCCTTAACTTTTCAGATATTGACTGCAATGTCATAACGTGCACCTTTTATAAAGCTGCTTTGGAAGTATAATTGTTGTGAAAGCGCTATACAAATAAACTTGAATTAAATAAAGAGAAACCAGAGAAACTCAGAACATTCAAATGGTCTCTTGGTGTTTTCCACAGTGTTTACATGTAAATCAGCACTTTGGATGATGGGTCTTTCAAGCTGCTTTTAAACAACTTGTTACCGCTAAAATGAATCAACAGTGGAGGTTTATATCACTTTGCTATCTAATCACATCGACGGTCCTCATGTTTAGATTCATAAGCGCTCATAACGCGTTGCCATAGCAATAAAGTAGCACATTCTCCTACAGATTTCACTGCAGCATGCCTCAAACCTCACAACAACCGTTCATCTAACAAACAAACGCATGTCAGATGTCTCTGCGTTAACGCTGAATGTTACCGATGACAATGATAGATGCGAAAAACAAAGATGGGTTACACACGGTTGATGGCTTGTGTTTTCTACATCAGCAAAAGAAAGCCACGTAAAGAACAGCCTACCGTCTCAAATTAGCCCTTCTTTTGTGTTTACATTCATCACATTATATGACACTTCGCTATCGATAAAGATATAAATCACTGTAAACGCTTCAGCGCCTTCAATCACTATTCGAAATGTTTAACTTCCTCGATGGGAAACGCATTCACCAATAGTACTACGGAGAAAGCTTGACTCATGAATATGTATTAGTCACGTGGGAGACGCGCCTGGAAGGTTACAAAGAGCGTGTGTGAATAAATTAATATTCATAAGTAGATTCGTTATTTTGTGCTCTATTTATTAAAGCAATACAGCGATTCGACAGAGGACGTTATCCATTCCATGTATGTATATAAATGTAGAATAAAAATATAGTAAATTAACATCCAGTTAAGTTAATGTTTAGATAAGGTGCTCGTTTTTGAATCTACAGCGTTTTTAATCTACGCATGCGTATGTTTGTCGTCAGTACTATTATTTTAGGGAGTTTTTCTGTTCTGTGACTCTATTCCTGCTGCCCGTTACAGATTTAGTCATCATTTTTTGGATATTTTCAGTAGATTAGTCTAAGCAAGAGGTGCTGACATAAGCGAGGGCGTCTTCTCTGTAAGTTATCGTTCAAATCCCGAAAGAAGTGACAGCAGTGTATTAGTTATGAAATCCTACTTAAGGTTATTTTTAATCATATACAGTAATCATAATTCATGCTAACATATAAATATTTCTTTCACTCTGTTGTCTCTTTGATGAAATGACACTGACTTTAATTAAAAAAAAACGCTGATTCTGTCTATATTAGATTAGATTCAACTTTATTATCATTACACATGTGCAAGTACAAGGCAACGAAATGCAGTTTAGGTCAATAGAGTGGATATATGGATAAGTTATAAAGTGCTAGAAAAACTATGGGTGATATTTACAGACTGATGTACTATGCACATTAAATACAGGTTGTATAAACTATGAACAGAGATTTACAATAGATTAAAATATGTACATGAGATGAATATATGTACAGGGAACATTGAACTCAAATTTAACAGGAACAGTTAACCCAACCCTAAAAAAAGAAAAGTATTAATTAATTTTCCCACATGTTTATTTTAAGCTTTAAGTTTTTTTTTCCCTGTTGAACACAAAATAAGATATTTTGAAGAATGCTGGTTGCTGGCACCCATCGATCTCCATGCTTAGGGGGAAGAAACTTTGGAATTCAAGCAGTTCCAACAGTTTTCAAAATATCTTCAATCGGTTTTGTACAAGTAAACAGTGAGTAAATGATGACTATTTAAATTTTTGCAAGAAATATCCCTTTTAGATTATCATTTAATGGGCAGCACAGTGGCTCAGTGGTTAGCACTGTTGCCTCACAGCAAGGAGGTTTGAGCCCCGGCTGAGCCAGTTGGCGCTTCTGTGTGGAGTTTGCATGTTCTCCCTGTGTTGGCGTGGGTTTCCTCTGGGTGCTCCAGTTTCCCCCACAGACCAAAGACATGCGCTATAGGTGAATTGAATAAACTAAATTGTCCATAGTGTATGAGTGTGAATGCGAGAGTCTATGGGTATTTGCCAACACTGGGTTGCGGCTGGAAGGGCATCCTCTTTGTAAAATATATGATGGACAAGTTGGAGGTTTATTTCTCTGTGGCGACCCATGAGAAAGGGACTAAACTGAAGGAAAATGAATGAATGATTATCTTTTATGAATATCAAATATATGTAAATGCAAGTTTGGATGTGATAAGTCAAAGGTAATCTAAAATATGCCGTTTGGATTGTTTCCACTTTTGTGAGGCTATTCAATTTGTATTAAGTCATGAAGCACATTCTTTTTAAATATGAATCAAATCTGCTGCAAGACAAATCAACAAAATAAAAGCACAGATTAAGAAAATTAGACAAAATACAAATCTACAACCTCAATCTACAGTACTTAATGGTTTTAATGAGGGGAAGAACTACAAAATGACAGTCAAATTTAACTGCAGCTCTATGGAAATAATATATTGAGATATGCGCCAGTGTATTGGCCATCAGTATTTATTAGACAATTTTTAATCAGTTTAATGCCATAAGCATTGGCAACACAATTAAAAAGGCAGATAATCATATTTAGGTTGAATACTTTTCTGTGTATAACAAAATTAAATATGGTTTAATAAAAAAATCATAATACAATATTTTAATAATTATAATTAATAATTATATATTATTATATAAACATAATTAAAAAAATTGGCAGAGTACAAATCTCATTTGTCAGACACATCTATTGATTGATTAAACTTTGTACCTGTTGAATATTAAATTAAACTAATCTATGTTTATCGAATATAATCTGATTTAGTATTTAACAAGCTGGAATTGTATGCAAGCGACAAAAATATCTGAATTGGGAAATATTTATTTGTTAAAAATCCATATCAGCATAAAAAAATTCATAACAGCACATCAGGAAATATTTCAAGATATACTATATTGTATATTGCAAAATATTAAAGCATTTTATGTGTAGGCAAAGGGACTTTTGTCATTCACAGTGTTTTACGGGAGACTTCAGTAAATACAAACAGAAATGAACAAATGGATTCATCAAAAGCTCAATACAAGAACCAGCTTTATTCTGGTGGTGGTGCGGAGAGACCCCCTCATGATTGTGAAGAGCTTTGGGTTTATGGCTATACAGGATAAACGTGCTATATTAATACACATTACACTACATTATTCTCACTGAGAGGAAATGACATTCAATAAATGGGGAAAAATATTATTTTTAAACAAAAGGATTCATTTAAAATTAATTGCTCTTGTACCCAAATCTTAATTAATTTTGTCAGGTTCAAAAAATTATACCTTATCTGTAACTTTTATACATAATTGTTTTATTTAGTCCACAATACTGTCTTTTAGCAACAATTATCTTTATTTAATTAGCAGTGCAACCTCATTATAGGGAATGAGAGTTTAAACATGTCTACGCTTAGAATACATGTTCAAAATAATGTGACTGGACTACTTTCCATTTGCTCACATTACACGTGTCCACGCATGCATCTAACTTTCAAAGGTCACAAAAAGTCGCACACCAGCTAGACAACTTATAATTGAATGCATGTATGGTCCGTTTTTGGGAAGCTGATAACACAAACCAACGCTAAATCCAAATGTAGTGTAAGCACAGCACCAGCTTATCCATGCAGATCTAACATATAAACGTCTTACCTATCACAATGTCGCAAAGCAAAGGAAAGTCGTAAGTGAGCAGCATAAATCTTAGAGGGCTCCGAGAATAACAACGTGAATTGGATTGGAGGAGTCACAGATAGGGGGGGCCCTCGGAAAGGTCTTAAATTTCATCCTGTTGGCAGTTTCGAACACCCCCTCCTGTCTGACCTCATCTGCCACTGAGACGATGGTGTTGACAGGGAAACCCACCGCTCCTCTGCCTTCAAAGATCATCCAGTTAAAGGGATAGTTCACACAAAAAAAGACAAATCCGTCATGATTTAATCACCCCTTGACTTGTTTTAAACCAATTTGAGTTTTGTTCCTTTGTTATTGTACTGTTTAACATAAGATATATTGAAAAATTTTGGAAAACTGGAATGACTAACATCCAAAGAAATAGTATGGAAATCAATGGTTACAGGTTTCCAACATTATTCAATCTAAACTCCCATAAATATGGGTATAAAAGTGGTCATTTGTATGAAATCCTTTCAAAACTTTTGTAATAAAGAATACATGTTATTATCTAAAGGGTTCATATTGGTACCTAAAGAGTTCATACAGGTAGCTCAAAGAAATGTATAAGATTAGAACTTGAAGTTTCTATACCGCTACCTTAAAGTGATGCATTAGCACCTAAAGCTTCTATATCGGTATACCTAAAATGTATGTAAAGGATTAGAACCTAAAAGGTCCATATCATTACCTTAAAGTTATACAGTATATCAGTACCTTAAAGTTATGTACCTTAAAATTATATACAAAATTCGAACCTCAAGAGTCCATATTGGTACCTTAAAGTTATGTATTACTACCTAAAGGGTCTATATCGGTACCTTAACCTCCTGGGGGTTGAGTGTTCACATACATGGACAGCCCATTTTAGCTCTTAAATGGCTATTTAAATACTTTGAATGTTTTATACAGTATTTTGTAAAGACATACAGTGTCATCCTGCAACTGTTTTGCTGCATATGAAATGTCCAAAACACTATTTTTTACTGTCCAAAATGGGGGAAAATTTTTTTTTACTGTTTGATAGTCAAAGCAAGTAAAAAAAAAAAACATTTATGTTAAATAAGCATTTTTTAAAAATCAGGAAAAAGTGTTTTATGTAAATTCGGACCACGAGTGCACATACAGGACATACTTTTTCTCTAAAAGTACATGGTATCAAAAGAGGTCTTATTCTAATTATGTTCAAATAAGCCCAAACAGCAGAGAGAAATAAATGCATGTAAAAAAAAAAAAACATCTTGGGCCTTAAGAGGATACAGTTATGTATTAATACCTGAAGGTACTGTTATAGGCCCTTCAGGTTCTAATATATAACTTTAGGGTACCGATATGGACCCTTAAGGTTCTAATATGGTATATAACTTTAAAGCACTGTTACAGACCCTTTAGTTATGTAATAACTTAATCATTAAATTATGATTAGTACCTAAAGGGTCTTCATCGGTACCTTGAATTTATATAAAGTCTTAGAATTTAAAGGGTCTATGTCGGTAGCTTAAAGTTACGTATAATTATCTAAGGGGTCTTAATCGGTACATTAAAGTTATGCAAAGAGTTAGTACCTAAAGGGTCTATCGGTACTTTAAAATTGTGTATTAGTACCTTAAGGTACCGTTATAGACCCTTCAGGTACTAATACATAGCTTTAAGGTACCGATATGGACACTTAAGGTTCTAATATGTTATATTAGAATACGTTACCTAAGGGGTCTTTAAGTTATGTCCAGGAATAGAACTAAAGGGTCCATATCAGTACCTTATTGTACAGGATTAGAATTTAAAGGGTCCATATTGGTACCTTAAAGTATAAGTATCTATATAGTCTATATCGGTACAATAAAAGTATGTATTCTTTGTACATTAAGGGTCCATATTGTACCTCAAAGGTTCATATCATAGTACCAAAAAAATAAAAAAAAACGTGCCTTTTAAAAGGGCCCGCAGTGGCAGCTTTTGTACCTTTATTTCTGACAGAATAATTTCTTTTTTGTTTAACAGAACAAAAAAAAAAAACCTCAAACTATGATGGAACAAGTCAAGGGTGAACAAATATCAAGGTACAGATTATTATTATTATTATAATTTTTTGTGAACTGTCCTTTGAAACATATCACAGTCACTTCACTGCCACCAAATTATAAATGACTGTTTACAGGAACATATTTTGGGAGAAAGAAGAAAAAAAGCCCTTTCTTGACCTTATTTGATGGCATAGTTATCCAAATAGTGTTAGAGCTGAGAATATGACGCTGACTGGGTCACTTCATGCTGAATTTACACTTCAGTAATTTTGTTGCTTCATCTCAAAGGGCTGTTACATAAGCGTGCTTTCCATATTCAGGTATATTTGTTTGTGCACTGTATTTCATAACAGTATTATGCAATTTCATTCTCATTTGCCACCATATTTTGTGTTGCTTATTTTTGCAGGATGAAGTCAGACCGTTACAGGATCAAAATGTACAAAGTGTGTTTGGATGAAATAACAGCTTCAACAATATCATCTCAGTCACATGACCTAATCACATTATGTTCAACAATATCATCTCAGAATTTTATTTTAATTCAGTATTATTGACAGCTCGATCAAACAATGAGCCCAAAATAATTTAAAGGGGTAGGGTTATTCACCATAGAGGAAACAAAATACATTGTTTTTCCCAGAATGTTGTGAAATGTAAATTGTTTTCTGGGTATACAAATTACAAGGAAACTTATTAGAAGTAACAAATTACTTTCATGTGACCATAAATGACTCTCATAAATAAATCTTTCCTCAGCAATATTACAGATATATGAAATATTACTGTACTGCAGAATTCAAATACAGAATCGTCTGTAGGAACAGAACACAGGAATGTCAAAAGAGATTTTGCTTGTGATACTAATACTAAATTAATTAACAAGGATAATGCTACTTCAACAATGTATTATTTTTTTATCATAACCTTAATATTTTAAATGAGTTTGTTTAAGTTCTTTTAAATGGAAGATCTCCGAAACGAGGAATGCACTCTAGAATTAAAATATAGTACAGCATTAATACATACAAAAATGCTAAATTAAATACAAAAATAGTAACTATCTTAATTTCAATTTAAAGTTTGCATAAGCTTTCATTGTTATAAATTCCATTTTTTTAATTCAAGGACGTTTGTTCAAGATTTTAATTAAGCTCATTTTATTATAGATTTGTTTGAAACACTTTTTTAAACATTTAATTAATCCTCGTGCACTGTTTAAATTCACTACCCTTCTGTTATGTTAGCGATAAAAACATCCACTGAATTAAACTGCAGTAAAAATGCATCAGATAAATATTTTGTTGCATAAATCTGTTAATCAATATCAGTCCTGATCAAAACTACTAAATTGTTTAGGAAATTACAGGATTGTAACTCTTTGATTGCCAAATTCATAAATGATGTCACTGATTTGGTAAAAAAAAAAAAAAAAAAAACAGACACACAAAATGACATTTTCAACACAAAAAGTAATTATGAGCTGGATTTTTTTTTAGCTATTATCACAGTCTTGGACATGTGAACGATTAGTAACAACACTGGGTTTGATGCACTGTTAGATTTTCATTTTGTCTCCCTAATTTACTGTTGGTGGCTGTTTTTGCCCCATTGACATCCATTATAACCACATTTAATGGTGCATAAATACAGTTTTTGTTTACTCCATGTAGTTCTGAGAGCGGAGATGAATATTTTGATTATCTCAGACACATCAATGTAAGTGCGCAAAGGTCAAACTCACAGACTTAAATTTTCTGTTAAACTCCATATAAAACACAGAAACCAAGTTTTTTTCACAGGCCTATCATAAGGCTAGGGTTAATGATGCTCAAGAGAAGAAAATTACAAATTTGACCTCTTCCCAGCAGGAAAAACAGTCAAAAATGCATGATTATATGGTGTCATAGATTTGTAATAATAAAATGTGGTTATAATGGCATTAATTGGGCAAAAACAGCCACCAACAGTAAATTTGAAATAAAAGATAAAAAATAAAATCAATCATACACAATGCATCAAAGGCAATGTTGTTTCAAGGCTTTGGTAAAATAATTTTAAAATTCCAGTCTACAATTACTTGTATTTTGAAAATACGTCATTTTGTGTGTGTGTGTGTGTGTGTTTTCACCAAATCAGTGACATCATTTATGAACTTGGCAATTAAAGAGTTAAAATTAAAGAGTAAATTAAGGCTTTAAAATCACCCCAGAGTGGATGAAAACACCCCTAACCGTACATAACGGTTACCTATTTTATGGATGCTGAGGTTATCATACGCAGTCCAGTAAAAAGAAAAACTGCAGAAACTGTCAACATTGCATATCAAGCATGCTGCCATCCCACACATTCCCCAAATATCTGAGAGCGACCAAAATATGCTTCACTTCCTATGCAATGTCGCAATGATCCACTAGGGGGAAGTAAAGCACAGCAGAACGCGTGCCCTCAGTGGCTGAATGTAAATAAGCCACATGATATGAAGGTTATTGAGGAGAAACTTGTGTTTTAGTAATTATGAGCAAACAGTTCGTGGAAATTGAAACGAATCAGGTCAGAACAGTTGATTTACAGGGTTTGCATGCTAATCAAGAAACAGAGCAAAATAGCTTGAGTGGGTGGGAGGGTGGATGAATTACATCCATAACAAAAACTCCCACACAATGCCTCCTATGGACTTCTGACTATAAATACCAGATTAAAATGCAGTAAAACAGACACACACACACACACACATGAATATAAATACACATATGCATTAATTATGGGTATGCTGTTGCTTGACAGGAGTGGTGGAAACTTGTCAGAGAAGCTAAATATAACTCGTCCCTTTCCAACAACACACAGTGGACACCTGTCACACACACACAAACACTTACCCACAATGCTTAACTTTCACTTTACACCACCTCCGTTCCCACACTCTTGCTTTGGCTTCAGACGTCCCAGCTGTTCTCCCCTTCATCTCAAACTTCAAAGCAGAAGAGAAGGAGCAAAAAATTAAGGTACGCTATGCTAGGAAAAAGCACACTGATCCTGTATCTATCAGTTTGTTTGACAACCAAAAGGAGTAAAAACAAGCTCAGTCGCACTCTATAATGCGACGTTGCTCAGAAAAGGGAACATATTGCAGACATATTGTTCATTCTATAGCATTACAAACCCATAAATTCCCGCCAAAGTCATTAATTCAAACGGTGACAAGTGGCGTCTTCCCTCTTTTAAAGCAGGAAAAGATGGCTAATTGCTTCCTCGGAGCAGATTCACCTCAAACATACCCCATAAAGCTGTCACATCAAAAGAAATCACTGTAACAAGTAAACAGGGCCGGTTTCCACAAAAATTACAAGGCAGCTTTTAGTAAAACCCATAAGTACATATGTTTAATCTCTAGTGTACTTCACTAACATGAAGAGACTCCAACACGGGGAATATACTGGAGTTCCAAGAAACACATAACCCCTAACCTTTCCTGAAACGCAGTAGCTTCGCACATGCTAACAAGGTCTTAGCGGGGAACAGATAAATCAAACCTTATTAGATAGTTTAATAGCTTAAACTGAAACAGGATTAGTGTCAACACATTCCGAGGAGCTTAGTAGCACCTGCACTGAGCCTGTGCAAAACACTTCAGTTTCTTTGCTGAGAATCTTGCAACGTCAAAAATCGCGTGCTGTATAACGTGCGCTACTTGCTTAAAAAAGTTGCTTCAAATAGTATGTTTTTAACCCTTGTGTGCTGTTAGGGATGTTTTCCTCCACTCTAGGGGCGATTTTGAGTCTTAGTTTGGCCATAACTTTTTCTGGGCTTCAGCTAGCAGAATGATTTTTGGTGATAAATCTTACTTTGAGTCATATTTTGAGAAAATGCTTCGAATTTTTTAAAAAACTCAATACACTCTGGGCAAATTTACTACCCTTCTGTTCTGTTAGGGATGAAAATGTCCAGTAAATTAAACTGTATAATGCATTAGATAATAATGCATCAGATTAACATATTTCTGCAAAAAAAAAAAAAAAAAAGATTTATAAATTGCTTAAATTTACAGGATTTTAACTCTTTAATTGCCAAATTCATAAATGACGTCACTGATTTGGTGAAAAACGCACAAAATGGCGTATTTTTAATATAAAAAGTAATTGTGGACTGGATTCTTTTATTAAAGTCTTGGGCATGTAAACAACATTACCTTTGATGTATTGTTTTTGATTAATTTTCATTATTTTCTCCCTAATTTACTGTTGGTGGCTGTTTTTGCCCCATTGACTTCCATTATAACCACATTGTTTTGATTGCAAAATCATATACAGCAATCATGCATTCTTAATTGTTGGTGGTTTTTCCTTTTGGGAAGAGGTAAAATTCGTAAATTTTCATTATCATCAGTTAGCACAATTAACCCTTTAGATGGGTGCAAAAAAAAAGCTTAGTTTATGGATTTTATATGGAGTATAACAGCAAATTAAAGTGCGTGTATGTGTGTCTGTGAGTGTGCCTTGATGTGTCTGAGAAAATCAAAATATACATCTCATCTCTCAGAACTACATGGAGTAAACATAAACAAAGGCTGTTTATGCACAATCAAATGTGCTTATAATGGAAGACAATGGGGCAAAAGCAGCCACCAACAGTAAACTAGCAAGAAAAAAATTAAATCTAACAATGCAAAGCCAGTGCTGTTTCACATGTGAAGAGTTACATTCCTGTAATTTTTAAAAAACATTTAGTAGTTTTGATCAGGACTGTGGTTGATTAACAGATTTAGGCAAAAAAATATATAATTTTAAAATTATTTATCTGATGCATTTGCACAGCAGTTTGTAATAGTTTACAGCAGTTTTCGTTTTCATCCCTAAAATAACTAAAGGATAAATTTGAAAACGTCACAAGAGTTCAATTGTATTATTGTATAGCATGAGTTACATTTAGGTGCACTACATCTACTGTATGTTGTTACTAGCTGTAATGACCCTTTAAATTAGCAATGGCCGCTTTTAGAACACTGATTCACGAACTTTTTCTCAAGCTTTTGTTTCACATCAGTGTTTAGGAGCACGTATATCAAATTGGCAAGATTTCAGTAAACCATTTTGAAACATTTAAAATTACATAGTTATCCATTGGGCAACCATCTGTGCAATATCAAAGCCAAATGAATCAAGCAGGTTTACCCAGATCGCCCCCTAGTTGCAAATCATTGGTTTTGACTGATCTTTGAATTTAATTCACCTCCTAATTTAGTAAGGCATTTGTAAAATGAAAAGGAATAATAAAAGTTAACAGTCTCAGTTGGCCTATATATAAAACAGTGGTCTCAAACTCAATTCCTGGAGGGCCGCAGCTCTACATAGTTCAGCTCCAACCACCTCCAACTACGCCTGCTTAATATTCTCTAGTTGTCTTGACCACATTGATTAGCGGCCCTCCAGGAATAGAGATTGAGACCTATGGTATATAACAAATACTGTAGTATATCCTAAGATTTGGGAGAGAAAAAAAAGCATATTCAGACACTGAGTATTTACTTCATACTTAGATAAGCGAAGTGCATTTGATTGGTTATGTTTAAAAATGCCAATGTTAATGCATGTTTTGTCTGAGTTTGTTGCATTTACACAGTTAAGACCAGCAGGTGTCTCAAGCAGGTGCAGTTTTGAAGGTTTCAGAAAGGTGAATCATCAATTTGTTCAATTTTGAAGCTTAAATTGCTAATCAAAATATGGCTAAACGGAAATACAGCTAATGGAATCCATTAGTCAAAACTCCCTTATGTTGCAAACATGTTTTTAATGATTACATGAGGGTTTTAGGCAGATCAAAAAAAATTTAAATTTCACAAAACTGCAATGGAAAGCTATATATATATTTGCAGATCACGTAGCATGTTAAAGTCATATGATCATACTTTAAAGATATTATGCACACTTGCTCTCCTTTGGACATTATGTAAAATAAGGTTGAGCTGCTCATTCAGAAAGTTCATTTTCAATTACTCATGAAATCACATGGCATAGTCTTCCAGAAACAATTCATATGTGTGCCCGTCTAGGTATATGAAGCTTTCCTTGCTATTAACGCTTGGATAACATGGCTACATTTCCTTTGCTTAAATATATGGCTAACACTCATTGTCACAATTTATTTACTAAGGAATTTATGGCAAAAGGAAAAAAAACTATTTAGAATGCATTTCATTGTTGTTGTTTTGCAATTTGTTATTATCAAAACATAGAAAATGTCACAGAAGTTTTGTGCAGATCTGTAATTTAAAGCAGGCTTCAGCCATGTAACTTCATCTAGTTGCTTTGTTTCACTGCAGTTCATAAATGCTCTGGCATTACCTAGTCACAAAGCTACTCTGTTTCACAGATTCATTTTCTTTAACCTTCGTTGATAAAGACACAGACATGTAATTGGTTTGGAAAAAATCTTTTATTTACCTTTGATGTGGCAGTAAGATGCAAACTGCTGGATGCAAAAACACACAAACATGCAAAAACAACTAAACCGTGGGCACTTAATTTGTTTACTGCTTCAACACATGGTGGCGGCCATCTTGAATTGCTAAAAGATCTGAGCGGTTCCTTCTTGGTCTTTTTATGCTTTCGCTGTGATGCATTGTGGGAGTGGAACATACCAAGTAGGGGGAAGGGAGAAAAAATTGGCATTATATTATGTCTATACAGCAAAATTTCTTGTTATTGTTGCTGAAGTGAAGTTAATATGTATATTAATGTTTATATTAAGTACGTGTTAATGCAGTTTCTTTTGTTTGGTGGTTTTTGTGTGTCTTTCCTTTTTTTTATTAATGTTGTATGATTACTAAAAATGGTGGCATCCATATAGTATATATTCTCACACAGCTACATAGTGATGGAGAAAATATGCTTTTTAAAGCTTTGAATCAACTGAACTTATTGATCTGCAAGATTCACTGAAATTTTTTGATGCAATCTAATGCACTTGCTAGTCAAAACTGTGTAATTATGTCAAAAACTCAAAACTAAACATGCATAAAACAGCTTTTACAAACCAACTCCAAACAATTAATTGAAAATACAATATAACAAAGCCATCAGCTATTCACCTAATTATATATGTGCCTCCTTTTTCGATGCTTGTGTTTGTTATATTGACGGCTCAGCTAAACAAGCTAATATGTGACTAATGTTATTCCTTTTTATTATACAAATGTCCCATTAAACGACTACAAACCCATATCCTAATTGAAGATTAGGTAAAAATAAATCGATATATAAGAGCAACACGATTTCTCATGTGAAATTGCTTTTAAAAAAGTGATCTTCAATTAAATAATAATGAAATAGCAGTCATTATTCATACTGTAGTGTTGACGCCACAACTTTAACAACACAGAGGAAAATTATCAATGTCTTTTTGAATCTTTGGTTTTAAATTAGGGCTTCAAATCACGTATAAAATTGGCAAGGTCATGTGATTGTAAACGAGTTTTAGAATGTTTTGAAAATTCAGATCCGTGTAATATTATAAAACCCACATGAATTATGCGGGTGCATCCAGATTGCCCCCAGTGGTCAATCACTGAACAGCTTTAGATCTTACATGATCTCGGATCAGGTTTTTAGTAAAACATCTGTAAAAATAACAGGAATAATAGTTACAAATGGTTAATAGTCTCTTATTGGCCTGTTTATCAGAGTCCACCATGGAAGAAACAATAAATAAAACTTGAAAATTCATAAAAGAAAGCATATTATGCAGACACTTAAAATGTTTTATTATATTAAGTGATGAGCTAAGTGCATTTATACACAATTTGACAAAAAAAATGTGCCTATCCAAGGAAGGAACAACAATAATAACTTGACCTCTAGTTGATCATTTGAAATCAGAAGTGGCTTATATGAAAGGCAAAGGCCTCAAGATTACGCTTATTTTACCAAAATAAAATATGATCATGCCTTGATATTTGATTATTTGATTAGGACAGTAAGGTCTGACTTTGCTTGGACAAAAGTCTTGTCACTTAACAGAAATAACGTACAGCATTGAATTTAAAGTCATGGTGCAGTGGAAAAAGAATTAATATTGTGCATGACTCCCATGAGCTTGGAGGACTGCATCCATACATCTCTTCAATGACTCAAATAACTTATTAATAACGTCATCTGGAATGGCAAAGAAAGCATTCTTGCAGGCCTTCCAGAGATCATCAAGATTCTTTGGATTCATCTTCAATGCCTTCTCCTTCATGTTAACCACGACATGCCTAATAATGTTCATGTCTGGTGACTGGGCTGGCCAATCCTGGAGCACCTTGACCTTCTTTACTTTCAGGAACTTTAATGTGCAGGCTGAAGTATGAGAAGAAGCGTATCCTGCTGAAGAATTTGCCCTTTCCTGTGGTTTGTGATGTAATGGGCAGCACAAATGTCTTGATACCTCAGGATGTTGATGTTGCCATCCACTCTGCAGATCTCTCGCTAGCCCCCATACTGAATGTAACCCCAAACCATGATTTTTCCTTCACCAAACTTGACTGATTTCTAGAGAATCTTGGGTCTGTGCGGGGATGCAGTTCAACAGATGATTCATCAGAAAAATCTACCTTCTGCCACTTTTCTAAATGATCAACTAGAAGTTATTATTTGTTGCTCTTACAACTAAGATTGACAACAAGACTTTTGTCAGGTAGTGTAGTGTATATTTCCAATTTAATGTTTACAGTATGTTTGAAAAAGCAACTGTAATACATGTCTTTCCTGAGCTTTTATTGCATTTACATGTTTTTGACCTCCGGGTGTCCGTAGCATGTGCTGCTTGAATCATTTAAAACAGTGAATAATTTTGTGAAGCAATTGGTTTAATTGTTTCTAAGCACTGAAAAGCTTTGTTTCTCCCATCACTAGTAAACATTTTCCCCAGCAAATGAGTGACAAAAACATTCACAGACAGTCAGAATCCATCTAGCTTGAAAGAGCTCCGGTATATAAAGAGCCAGACAAAACAACTACAGCGCATGCTCAGAATAAACAGAGCAATATTGTCTGCTCTTCAGCCCTTTACTGGAGTAGTAGCCACACCGTGACTGTGAACACTACACGTTTCCTTCTCGTTGAGCTCAGAGCTAATAACAGGTTCTCAAATGACCTCTCAGCTCTGCATTCAGAGCGTGGTGATCATACGACTCTGATTCCAGACCTCTGAGGTCATGTTCTGGATGTGAAGGTCAGACTGACACCTTTCTACTTTCAACTGCTGAAAGCAACCGGCAAGCCTTCAGCACACATGCACTTGCCTGTAAATCTATTCATTTATTTTGAGGCATAGGTGGCGTCAACGCTTGTTCCCAATTGAGCAACACCACTGTTTTACCCCTAACAAACATCAAGTCTCATGTTTCTGAGTCTTAACTTGCATGAAAAAGTAGTTTGATCCAAGAAGGGAGAATCCCTGCCATGGCACATGCTGAATGAAGGATATGTTTGGCACACAAGTCTTATTGTAGTAGCTGTCAGGCTGCCAAGGAGAAATCAGTGCATCTGCGATTCTCCAGATAGAATATGATCTTTCTTTATCACCAAATGAACAGCCTGTGAGATGTTGCAACAGAATGATGCCATGCTTTTATTATAGGGACAATTCCCATGGAGGAAACTGAGGTTAAGTGCTTTGCTCAAGGGCACAGTGGTGATGGCTTTTGGCTTGCTTGGTGAAGGGAATGAACCAGATACAGTTAAAGATTTCCAAAATGATGTTTAACAGAGCAAGGATTTTTTCACAGTATTTCCTATAATATTCTTTCTTCTGGAAAAAGTATTTTATTTGTTTTATTTTAGCTAGAATAAAAGCGGTTTAAAGATTTCACCGCTACCTGTCCGTGGATCAATTGGTACCGGGCTGCACAAGTAATCATTAATTATTTCCATTTTATTTATTATCTGAGTCTGCACAATCTTTTTATTTTGAAAAATCTTTTATTTTGAAAAATGACTATTCTCTCGATTGCATCTCGGTCACCTGAGCGCCCAAATTTAACCCACAAGCAGCAAAATGAGTAAGAAACAGAGGTCTTTTTGGAAAGTTTTTATACTAATGGGAAAAGGCCCAGTGAAAGACCCATGAACTGCCAAGGAATGGATCCACAACCCATTTGTCAACAAATCCGGTGAATCCAGCATGTCTGTGCAAGAAGATCAACTGCTGGTGATCGTAAATGACAGTGGTCTTTTAGGGGCAATTTGAATATAGTGTCTTTTCTAGAGTTCATGCAAGTTCGTTATTTCCAATGGAGGTGCGTGGTGTGACGCGCTCGTGCATTCCAGACGCACCCAGTTGAATTAATGCCACGAGCGCACTGAGAGTCGCATAACAAGCGCTGACCAATTTAAGTGTATCTGTTTGCGGACTGCAAGACGGGGGCGTAACATGAAGGGGCCTTACTTGTAGTAAGTTAGAGGCGTAACATGTCGTTATCGAGATCCAATTAAACTATGTGAGATGTCACAATGAGATGTTGTCGGCAAGATGGCGGAAAAACTTATCAGACAACATTTTCACCAAATATTTCATGAGTTTTCTCCAAATTTATGCAAAATGATTAGTTTGATATATTATTATATTCAGTCATTCATTTAGAAACTCCACCATGCAACTTCACCCACTGCCTTCTTCATCTGTTTTATCATGACAGTCAGCCTATACTCGGCATCGCCCCCTGTGGTTAAAAATAACAGTACAATGATGAGCGTGTCAGATACGAAAGCCTCCACAACTCGCGGCTGTAATGGTTGGGTTTAGGTTTGGGGAAGGTGTAGACATTAATAACTGTGATGGTTGGGTTAAGGGTCGGGGTAGGTGTAGACCAGGGGTGCTCAACCCTGTTCCTGGAGACAGGGGCGCCGCTAGCAATTTTGGGCCCCATGAAAAAATATGAGGATGGGCCCCCTACTACCAACCTATCCAAACTCTTTCTCTGCAATGTAGTTATACTGACCTATGCATTTTGTTATTGATTTTGTCCACTACTTATCAGTATTTAGTAAGAGAGCGACCATGACTGTAGCTAGCAGATGATTTATTGTTCAAATGTAAATGTAGTACAAAAACAGGAACAGCAATCAAATATTTACTGAAATTTTTACATTTCTAAACACACAAAACACCAATGTGTAACTATTTAAATAACTGTACTGCAATAGTGTCTCATACAATGTGCAATACACTTTGGTTGAGGATTTTGCAAGCAAGAAGGCCAGGCGTTTGGCACTTGGAATTTAAATTACTGTCAGGTTAATCAACAGACCGTTTCAAGTTTATTTATGTTGTGTTTATTTGGTTTGCAGTGTGCTGGATTTTGCACTCTGTTATTATAAATATGTATTATAAATAAGTAATGGTCAGTTTAAACAAAAGAACATTTCTTATTTATGGGTCTCATTGTAATATAATTTTGTGTCTTATTGATTTAGTGTATAGTGTGTTATTTGGGATGCAGCTAATGAAATAAATGACCAAAATACTAAATAATACCAGCATGAGTATAACCGCATTCACCATCGGGAGGCGCTGTTTACCTGACGATCGCACTCAAGCATCTCTCTTCCCGCTACTGACGGACTGAACCATGCAGTGAAAGGGGGGGTGCAATTTGACAGTGACAGTTGTGACAGACACGAGGGGCAGATATAAGTCGTATTTTTAGTTATTTCTAATAAATTGTTTTACTTGTAATTTAGAGATACATTAATAATTACATTATAGTACTGTTATTATTATAAAGCAGATCTCTGTGGGCCCCCTAGAGTGCACGGGCCCTTAGAATCGTCCTAACTTTCCCCCCCTTAGCGGCGCCCCTGCCTGGAGATCTACCTTCCTGCAGATTTCAGTTCCAACCCTGATCAAACACACCTGAACCAATGAAATAGGACCTGAACACTTCTTAATAAATTCAGGCAAGTGTGTTTGATCAGGGTTGGAGCTGAAATCTGCAAGAAGGTAGATCTCCAGGAACAGGGTTAAGCACCTCTGGTGTACACAATAACTATGATGGTTGGGTTTAGGGTTGGGAAGGTGTAGACGTTAATAACTATGATGGTTGGGTTTAGGGTTGTGGTAGGTGTAGACGTTAATAACTGTGATGGTTGCGTTTAGGTATAGGTGTAGACGTTGTACAGCGCCATCTTGCCGGCAACATAGATTTGACATGTCTCCAACTTCAAGTTACACCTCTAACGTACTACAAGTTAGGCCCCTTCATGTTACGCCCTTGTCTTGAAGTCCACAGACAAACACTACTTGACTGATCAGCTTCAGCTTGTATGGAATATACACATTTCGGTTGACTAATTATCTCAGACAAACACAGAACACCCAAACACTGCAGTGCTTTGTAATTTCTCTCAATAAATAAAACTTGTATCAGAGTGAGAGCAATGTTTTGTCAGCTTGTTCCTCAGAGAAAATGGTTGATGGTCGTCTAGCAACCTACGAACCACTGCCCCAATCAATCTTTCTCCAGCCGCCCCCCCTACGGGTGCCCTCCATACAGTTCTGGCTTCAACTGTATGTCTATAATGCCGAAAGTTATTCGATACCATTCCCATTCATCTCAGTTGCTCAGCTGGCACAAGACCCTCTTGAAGTACGCCACCTAAAGGGTGTCATCTTTGCTTAGTAGGCCCTCCGTTCCAGCAACATGTGACTGATCACTTGTCAAAGTGCATTTCAAGCTTTTGAGAGCCCTCCAAGGATAAGTGCTCACTGGGAAAGCATCTAGTGTAATATAAAGAAATGTTTGTGTTGCTTGGGGAAAAGCTGTTACTTTTGAAAGGCCATCTTTGGAGAAACATGCTTTTTGACAGCTTAATGGTGTAGTGAGACATCCAACAGCAGAGATAAACAATGCTCAACTGTGACTGGCCATTTTTTTAAAGAGGCTTTGGCTCCTGAAGAATTTTCCAATTCATTCTCTCATTAAAACATGCCTTTGATAAAGAGTGTTCTTAGCTATAAAACTCTTTGAGATGAATGACAATATTGGAGTCTGCATTCATAAAAAGTACACCAAAAACAATGGTACAGAAAAAAATATTGCAATTAATACTTTTGTTCACCAGAGTAAAAGTGACAGTAAACACTTTTAAGTTTTTATAAAAGACTTATATTTCAGAAAATTAAGTGTTTAACTTTTCAAAACGGACAATAATAAGAAATCTCCAAAAACAACAACAAAAAAAAAATGATTTCTGAAACCCTCGTGCAGCACTGAAGACTGAAAATACAAATTCAGCATCACAGGGCAAATACATAAAAAAAATACTCAAAGCCTGTCATTTTACAGTGTTTACAATGTTTACAATATTTCTGTAATTTACTTTTATTTAAATAAAATAAATGCATCCTTGGAAAGCATTAGAGAAGTCTTTCATGAAGGCTCCATGACTTCTGAAAAACACAACCCAGGCTCATTGGAAATACTGTACGTGCCTCAGTCTACATTTATATAAAATACATAGCTCCGGATACGTTTCATATCACGTTTCAGATGACAAATCCACTAGAGTGCGCTGATTACATTTTTGAGGATTTGAAATACGTTAATTAGGGTATGTTTTGTTTCAGATACATGTCCATGTGAAGGCAGGGCTTGTAGTACAGATCATCATCAAAACCAGCAAACCACTGACCTAAACCCTTCCTTAAACCCAACCAAAAAGGTTTTCAAAACCAAACATGTGAGAAAAGTGTCCCCTGTGACTACACAGTTTTACTTTGATTTTACATTGCTTTTATGTCTTTTGTGGAGTCAAACCCGGGCGACCTGCATTACAAATACAACAGTGTAAAAAGTCAGCTACAGTAGAGTAAAGTTGTGCATCTGGAGATATATAGATGAAGTAAAGGTATTAGATAACATTTGGTATTTGGTGATGTGCAAAGAACAGCACAAACAGTTCAACAGTTTTTTATTTTATGCTGATGTGTGTTTAATGTTTAAGATATTTAATGATCTTGCACCACCACCCCTCAAACAATGTGTGATTGTCTGCAAGGACAATATAAGACAGACAAGGTCATCGGTTAGAGGTGATTGTTCAGTTAAACTTAAGAGAACTGCTTTTGGACAATCAGTTTTTTCAGTCAGAGATGGAACAAAATACCAGTGCATATCAGAGAGAGTACCACTTTTAATCATTTTAAAACTCTTCTTAAAATTTGGCTCAAACAAAATCAAATATGCAACCACTGATTTTATTTTATTTTATTTACAATAATGTATTGTATGTATTGTACTGTAAGTGTATCTTGTATTTTATACTGTTAAATTTGTTTACTAAATTTGTTACAACTTCCTGCCCAGGGACTACAGATGTAAATTAGCTTTATAGCTAACTCTGGCACAACATGTCATGTTGTACATTGTCCATGTATAAACAAACAAACAAACAAAAAAACAAAAAAACAAACAAATAAATAAATAAATAAATAAATAAATAAATAAATAATCCTTTATTCGTCAATAATATGTCCCTGTAAATATCATTAGTGCAAATAGATGCAAATAGCAAAAGTGTCAGTGAACACTTTTGTGTTATTATAAAAGATTTATATTTCAGATAAATATTTTTCATCAAATGATTCAGAAAATGAGGTGTTTAACTTTTTAAAACTGATAATAAGAAATCTCGTGCAGCACTGAAGCCTGAAAATACAACTTCAGCATCACAGGGCAAATACATTTAAAAATAACTCAAAGCCTGTCATTTTAAAGTGTTTACATGTTTACAAAATTTCTGTAATTTACTTTTTTAAAAATAAAATAAATGCATTCTTGGCAAGCATTAGAGAAGTCTTTCATGAAGGCTCCATGACTTCTGAAAAACACAACCCAGGCTCATTAGAAATACTGTACGTGCCTCAGTCTACATTTATATGAAATACATAGCTCCGGATAAGTTTCATTGCACGTTTCAGATGACAAATCCACTAGAGTGCGCTGATTACATTTTTAAGATTCTGAAGTACGTTAACTAGGGTATGTTTGCTGGTTTTGATGATGATCTGTTCTACAAGCCCCGCCGTCACGTGGACACACATTTAAAACAAAACATACCCTAAATAATGTATGTTAGATTCTCAAAAATGTAGAGAATTTATATTAGTTTGTGATGCAGTTTGTGAATGTTTGTGGGAACGATGGATTTGGGAAACAACCAATCAATGAATAATGTTTATAACGATAGAACTTGCAACCTTAGTTTTCTAATGATGGTTTTCGGAATAGGATCCCTGGGCTGGTTTCGGGGGCATTAGCTCGCACTGGCCTGACAATAGACAAGCGACTGCTCCTTGTGCCACCTGGTGGATATTGTATAAAGCACAAAAGTGTTTTTTAAAAGGCCTACTTTGCAGCGCGTGACTGTGCATGACAAATTGCAGAAATACACGTGAAGAAACGCACATTTTCAGTGGCCACATCTGTGCGTCTTTCTCCAGAAGAAAAAATATGATTCGAAATACTGTGAAACATTTCTTGCTCTGTTAAACATCATTTGGGAAATATTTGAAAAATTCTCAAGAGGGTTAATCATTTTGACTGAATCAGTGTGACTGGATTGCATGCATTATACAGTACGTGCATTCACCGTCTTGCCAAGCAATTGTCGACTTTGTTCGCTCCAGATCTTTGCAGACAGTGTGCAGAGTTCAGTACAATCTAAAAAAAACCATCCTGACTATGCCGATGGTGATGTTAGCCGCAGGATAAATGCGTTGTAACTGCTTTCCTCCCACATTTCTTTGCTTTCCCACAGCGCCGCTCACTCCTGCTTGTAGCGTGCTCAGATCGGCCGCAGCTGTTGGTGTGTGTGGGTCTCCACCCTCTCCAGCAGAGCTCCATTACATAACCTTACAGCGTGATTGATGGCCTCTCACATTTCTGTACTTCTGCCAAGTGTCCATTCTCTCTCTCTCTCGCTTTCCAGTCCACTTAAACCGCCCCGTCTCCCGTTGCTTTTTTTTTTTAACCTCAATTTATTCTTCTGCAGATTTGCAAAAAAAAAAAAGAGCCAATGCAAAACGCAGAGATGATAAGACAGACAGTCTGCTGGCAGGGCACAAGTGCAAATCTGAGTCATCCAGTTTTATGAGTTTAATCTCATTCGTGTCACAACATGCACCGAGCTGATGAAATGACACATATTGCACTTGCAGCAAAACTGCACTCTTTTGCACACAGAAAGGTCTCTTGAGGAGACTTTTTTTTTCCTGTGGTGAATTTTACAATTCTTGCATTCTTACTCACTGGGTTACTCAATTGTGATATGTGGCCAGACTATTAAACATCTGTTATCTGTTGCACTCTTATCAGGACTCATGTTTGAACATTACTGTGCAGCAGAAAAGAAGCCAATAGACTGTGCAAGAGAGGCTGGCTTATTTTCAGACTAAATATATATGTTTAAAATGTGCTGTAAGTTTGTTTCACAACTGAGAGGCTGAATAAAATATATTTTTGAAATGGAAAATTATACAGAGATCAGGCATGTGATCAGCCGAGGACAAAAAAGAGGGAAGACGACACCCCGTCCCGTCTATTTGCATGTGTTTTTAAATAATAAATAATATTCATTCATTCATTCATTTTTTTTGACGGCTCAGTCCCTTTATTAATCTGTGGTCGCCACAGCGGAATGAACCGACAACTTATCCAACATATGTTTTATGCAGCGGATGCCCTTCCAGCTGCAACCCATCTCTGGGAAACATCCATACACACTCATTCACACTTATACACTACGGATAATTTAGCTTACCCAATTCACCTGTACCACATGTCTTTGGACTTTTGGGGGAAACCGGAGCAACCGGAGGAATCCCACGTGACCACGGGGAGAACATGCAAACTCCACACAGAAATGCCAACTGACCCAGCCGGGGCTCGAACCTACGCCACCATGGCACCCAATTAATAATAATAATGAAAAAAATAAAAAATTGTATATTCTTTATATAAATATTTGTTATTGGCCACACAATTTAAGTTTCACTTTTTGTTTTATCCGTTTAAATGTTTAACATTTTGTGACCTAAGTAATATTTAATAGGTTTATACTTTGTACCTCAATGTCGGGACAGATCCACACACCACCGCTAGATGGCGCCACTAACTGGGTTAGTTCTCTTGTGTCCACAGAATATAACTTTCCCTTTAATTTAGTCGACTCTTTATTCCAGCGTGATAAATAAACTTCTAGTCATTTAACAATTCCAACTGTAAAAAGTCTAGTTGAATTGACTAACCTAATATACTTTAACATTCCACCCTGAAAATAAAGATAATCATAATAAGAGTTGATCACTTTCCCTTTCCTTTGGCTTAGTCCCTGTTTTAATAGCCTAGTTTTAATTATTGTAAAATAAATATTTTGATAAATTTGTAGCATCATCTAAACTTATGATATTAAATTTATTCAAACTTATTAAATTTGAGGTGCTAGGCTGTAGCACTGAATAATGAAGATATAAGGACAGATGACTTGCAGAAAATAATAACAAATGTGAGTCCTGTATCTGTATTTATAATGTATAGAGCGCACGTGGTCGTGACATGAAAATGTGAGAGCGAAAAAGTGTGCACAGGCCTGCACGCATTCAAATCGATTTTTATAATCTTGCATATGTCAGTGGCTTTGACTACACAATATCATTATGTTACACACACAATACCCGGTAGGCCCGGATTGAAGCGGGTCATCTGCATTGATGATGATGGAGACTTGGAAAATACGGAAAATCATAGAGATTTAACATATGCATAGCAAAAGGTTCATTTTCAATCTCCCGATAAAGACGGATTGAGATATGATGTATTTGTTATTTAACATCATAATTACAATTGACATCTAAAATAAACTGAAGTGAAAGGCATATTTTTATATGTAAAACTGCTATATAAATATAATTGTGTCTGTTACATTGGTGGTCCAGAAGAGGCTTAACAATATGTCCAGATGCTTTATACATTTTAGACATCATATAAAGTCATTTTCACAAAAGTTTAAAATGCTTGAAAATATAAATAAATAAATTA
>CAIGQQ010006052.1:1862100-1872106 GCA_903798035.1 Danio albolineatus | reverse complement strand
AAAAAAAAACATGACACAAAAAACAAATTTGACAGGTAAATGATGCTAACATACAATAGCTTTAACCGAATGCATAGATCATGTGACTCATTAAAATAGTGTGCTAGTGTTTTATATGTGAAACCTTTGGCAAATCGGTGTACACATTGGAACTTTCTTGGTTGGTAACAACCAAATAAATCCAAATATGCAAAGAAAACAAATCTAATTAGTTTATGCGTTAAATTAGGTTATGCATAATAAAATTAAATGACACAGGGAAAAGTATTGAACACATGAGGAAAGGATGGTGCAGAACGGTAGTGAAAGCTCAGACAGCAGCTGAAATCTCTCAGTAGTTATTCAGTAAAATACTGCTCTTTGTCGTTGTAAATTAATATTAGCTTATTTAGTTCAACATCTGCATTATCAGGATGATGAAGATGAAACCAGAGTGGACATTTCAGTGAGACAATGATCCAAATCACAGCCAAGGAAACTCTCAAATGCTTTCAGAGAAAGAAAATCAAGCAGGAGAATGGCCCACACTGTAATTTTAGCAGTGTCAATTTAACACAAAAAGTGTTGATTTTAACACTACTAAGTGTTAAAAGTACACTGTGTGTGGCGTTAAATTTGGCACTCTAAAGTGCTGAATAAATACACTGACAGTGTAGAATGTTCCACTTACTGTAGTTATCAGTTTTACACCCACTAGTGTTGTTATTACACTACAAGTGTCATCAAGAAAGTACTCCGATCTGTGTAACATTATTTTTTACACTGTTTTGTGGTGAATGTCGAATATATTGTGATCTTTTTGCACTTGTAGTGTTAAAGGAAAATCACATCATATTGCACCTTGCAACCAGCTGTCAATACGCAGTTGTTAACACTGTATATTGTTAATTCAGCATTTTTTTGAGTTATTGACATGTAACACTGGATTTTTTACACTGTTGATTTTACCGTGCAGCCAATTACCTGACTTAAATACAATAGAAAATACAAAATAAAGATCGGATTTGAGAGACGAGACCGACAGAACCATCAAAATTTTTACACTCTCTTGAAGTCTGTGAAAATCTCACACCTGAGCAATGCATGTGACTCCATATGAGAGGCGTCTTAAAGCTGCCTTCACCAAAAAAGCCTTTTATATAAAGTATTACATATGCTTTAATAGTTCAGCACTTTCTTCGTGTGCATTTCATCGTTATTACACATAACTCATTTATCAGATTATTTTGTTTTGTTTAATTTTTATGTTTGTATTGTTTTTATATTGTATTGGTTTTCAACAAAATCTGGTTCAATTCCATGTCAACAGCTCCTTTAGAAATATTATTCCCAGGAAAAACATGACATGTTCAATACTGATTTCCCCCACTGTATACTGTATAAAAGGCCTGCTGTAACTTTCTATCTCACAGTGTAAATTTTGTATCTCAAAATTTATCACAAAAGTTGCTATGATGCCACAATCACCTTTTATAACTTAGAGAGGTGTGTTTCCTTGAAAAGTAAAGAACAGCACTATTTATGTGCGTTTAGCCTGATGAAGCTGGATTATCAGTGGTTAGTAAATAAGATGTGTGTTTTTGGGCTGATATACTACAACCAAATTGCCGGTAGTTTAGTGAATTTCCTTTAAATGATCTAATCCAGACTGTGATCTAAATGAGTCAAAGCTGCCAAATACCACCACGTCTACAAACTACAGTCAGTTCGAGCAGCAAAGCATCGATTTATAAACATCCTGTACAACTTCACAGCCACTCTTTATTTCAAGGTACAGTGCTCACTATTAACAAACCATTAACTATGACTTTTAGCTCAATAAACTCCTAATTTGCTGCTTATTAAGGTAGTAGTTGGGTCATAAGTGGGTCACTTATTCAACAGCTGATTAAGATGACCAGCCTGTTAAAAAAGCTGTGTTCTCACAGACATATCCCTATGCAGTGTGTTTTGTTCACTATAGTCCCTACTTCATTGCTCTGTACCTTTAACCAGGATTGAGAAACGTTGGGTTTAGGTACAGTATTAAGTAGGATTAGGGATGCAGAATATAGACTTTATAAATATAAATAAACAGTTAATATCTTAATAATAGGAATAGAGTACGCCACTAGTTAAAAGTGAGAATTGATAATGAAACTAAAGTGTTAACCTTCCAACTTTTTTTAGACAAATGCAACCTAAGATTTTCATTTTGAATCAATGGTGTCAGTTCACTTTTATTCAAACTGCTTGCAACACAGTATTTTCTTTTATCCTATCAAACTATGCATCAATGGAAAATATATGTATTAAACTTTCAGGTGATGTTTAAATCTCAATTGCAAAAAAATATACTACTCAAAAATATTTTTATTGGTTGTTCAACCTACTTATTTGAAATGAACTGAAACAACGCATTTCTTGAGTTTTGGGGGGACAACTTAATTGTTTTATATTCAGTCCACTTAAAATTGTAAAAACAATTAAGTTAACATAATCGACTTGTGTTGGGACAACATGAAGGAATTGTGTGGAACCCAACATTTTTTACAGTGGTTTTGTGGATAAAAAAACTTTAAAAAGTAAATTGTCCCACCAAAAAATTCCAGAAATTGTGTTGTTTCAGCTCATTTTAAACAAGTAGTTTGAACAAGCAGCAAAACAAATATTTGAGTGAAATTTCACACGCATTTTCGCTGTAATTTCTCAAAACCGTGTTGCTCTGTTGAAGTTTAAAGTTCATATACACAATCATTGATACTTTGTTTTGCCTCATCACCTGACGGTTGTCTCAGTGGGTGCTGGGAACGCTGAGGCCCACCATTTGCTGAATGTGATCGCTGTGCTTGAAAATGAAACATCATTGAGGTTTCATGAATCAGGCTACACAGTTGGCGCTTGGGGTTCTTTGACTCGAGTCTCTGATAGCATTTCCCAGGAGCCAAACGTGCAGAGTGAAGAGAAAAAAAGAGCCTTTAACCAGAGCACTGATCTCCTCTGTGAAAAATTCTGGAGAGATATCAGCGCAGAACGCACACCCACTCTAACCTAAACAGACCTGTGAAATAATGAGGTACACAAGCCAAAAAAAATAAAAAATGCTGACGCTGTATGAAAAGGGGGAAGAGAGAAAAGATGCAGGAGACAGATAAAAAAGCAAAATTCAGGAAAGCGAGCTGCCAGACCTCCTGAAGCCAGAAGTTTAACGCTTCTGGAAGCTTAATAATGTCACCTTTCAGAAAACTGTGAACAACAACTGTTCTCAATCAGCGGGGCGGTGAGGCAGCATTTGAATTAACTTTAATTGAAATAGCACTCACATTTGGGTTGACCCGCAAAAGACTAGTAAATAGTGTGGCAGAGGAGCTAGAGGGGGGAAAAAGCAGTACTTTACGACAGTTCAAAAACAAGATGATCTGATGCCAAGAGTAATGAAGTGAACGTGTAAGAGTCCAGATTACTTCAGAGCTTTGAACAGCGAGATGTGTTTGAAGACTTCAGAACCAGAGCTCCAACAGCGTGCTGATATACATCAGTCATAAAATAACATGATGTTCAGATGCATTTAGAATGAAATTACAAAGCATTTAATGCATGGCTATTAAACAAACTCTATAAAGAAGCAATTTCTGACAACAAAGTACAGAGAAAATACTACAAAACTTTTTATTTAATCCTTGTGTGTTGTTGGGGATGTTTTCATCCACCCTGGGGAGAGTCTTCATTTGGCCACATCTTTCTCTGTGTCACATATTTTGGGAAAATGCTTTTGAATTTTACAAAAACTCAACAATACACTCACAATTATGCAAATTTACTACCCTTTTGTTATGTTCGGGGCTGTTTTTGCCCTCTTGGCTTTCATTAAAATGACATTTTTTGATTGCAAAGCCATGACACAATATAATCATGCATTCTTATTTGTTGAGAGTTTGCATGCTGGGAAGTAGTAAAAACTGTAATTTTTTTGAAAAAAAGTTTAGTTTATGGCTTTTATATGGATTGTTGTATGTGTGTGAATATTTTTTTTGCACAGTCCTATCTAAAGGGTTAATGCTGCCAACTAATGATCACCAGTAAAATTAAAAATTTTACATTTTCCCAACAGGGAAAACCATCAACAGTCAAAACTGCATGATTACGCTGTCATGTCTTTGCAATCAAAAAATTATAATGGAAGTTAATGAGGCCACATTTACAAGAGTGGTAGATTTGAACATTAGACAAGGGTTAAGATGTACTTTTGTCTTTATGACTTTTTTCAAAAACAGTTTTTTAAAAAGACAAGTGTTTAACAAATTTGTGTTCTTTTTTTAAAAGAATTTGAGGCTTTTGTTCATCAAAGACACATGAATTATTTCAAATAAAAGCTGTTTTTTTTTGACAAATGATCAATTTAACAAAACCGTTTTATGGTTGTTGTTTTTTTTGTTTGTTTTTTTTGGCAACATTATTGTTTTTAAAGATTTTTTTTGTAAAAAAAATACACATGCAGCCTTTGTGAAAATGCAGAAGAAAAAAACTTACCCACCACAAAATTTGTAATAATACTGTATGTGTATTTTGTTCTAATGTCTGTTAAAACCAGAAGCTGCAGCATAATTTTATTTCAGGATGATTATGTATTTCCAACTGAACTGGAAAACCGCGTAGAGGGCGGGGTTTTAATTTTTTGCTCCTCCTCTCATCTTTCACTCACAACAAACTAATGCATTTAGGGGCGTGGCTAAGCACTATATTTCACCCAAGCTGTCAAACTGATGTCCTAAAATGAAGATGGCTGTTCCACAGCAGAAGCAAATGGTTAGATTTTAAATACATTTGCCCAAAACATTTCCAATTATGAGCTCATGTGAAATTGTATGCGTGGTCGAGTTGTTTTTTAAAGTTTATTTGTTTTGGGTTTAAATGAATAAATCTGCCAATGCAGAAAGACTTTATTTCATAAAGGGCACCTATGATGTAAAATCAACTTTTGGAAGCAGAACTGCATGTATATAGTGTGTCAAAAAGTAATATTGGAGTGATATAAACAAAATAAGTCTCTTTTATTAAATTTCCTGATGTTAAAATAGGATCCAAACTTCAGTGATTTTGAGGCCCATCGCATCGTGACGTAGAAGTGTGGTTTTCCACGCTCCTCGAATTGATTGACAGGAGCATGTCAACATATCTCCATAGTAACGCATATAAACATATCAACAGAACAGGATTTGCAAAGAAACTGGGATTAAAAGATCTGTTCCAACTCTCTGTGATGAGCTGCACCTCAAGAATGAGTTTTATTGAAGTGAAGTTTATTTATAAACTAATTTTGAGAGGATCACATGCTTATAATTGCTTGTGGCTGGTCCCACATTATCCAATTTATGATTCACCAATCAGACGATTCCTAAGCCACTATAAATACCCTGAGATCCATATCACAGCCATCTTCATTTTAAATGATCCCTCCTTCTACCCCTACTCCTCCTTCTTTCCTAGATGGGTGGCACGGTGGCCCAATGGTTAGCACTGTTAACTTACAGCAAGAACGTCACTGGTTTGAGTCCTTAACAAACCAGCTGACGTTTCTGTGCGGAGTTTACACATTCTCCCCATGCTCATGTGGGTTTCCCCCAGGTTCCCCAGTTTCCTCCCACCGTCCAAAAACATGCAACTTAAGTTAACTGATTAATCCAAATCGGCTCCATAGACATGTTCCTTATAAGTAGGGCCACACAGAATCTGCGTGACCAGAATTCCGCAGATTTCCACAGATTTTTAGCCCATCATTGATTCAGTTTATTTACTTGTGTAAATATGTGTACAGTTATATTTATTACGTTTTAAAATTAATTTCAGTAATAATATTGACTAATATGAAAATATTAATATGATTTATTTACAACACAGTTTGTAAAGTACTATTTTTTGTCTTTTAGTAGAGATTTTATACGAGAGACTTGCTTTGTTTACCAAATAAAGTGGATGTAATTGGATTTGCATTGTAAACATTAAATAAAAGTTAAACAGGTCTTACTTTTTATTTAATATATTAAGGTTTTAGTTATGATACTCCCAAAATCATTCCACATAAATCCGCAGATTTTTAACAAAATACTGCGCAGAAATAGCAAAAAATGTCCGCAGATTCTGTCTGGCCCTACTAAGTAGTTATCTCCTAAGAGCAATCACTATCTGTTCATTAGCTACTACAGCAGGGGAGTTCTCGAGATCTACCTGAGCTCAAACTCCCCTCTCGCCTTGGAAACGGGAGAGAGCCCCGGGCTCGAGGATCTTATGAGCTCATGGACAGCATGCCAAACAAGCTTTATAATCAATCATAAGCTAAACGTGAACTCTAGAAAACATTTTTAATAAGTAAAACGTGCAAAAACAGTGTACAGTTAAACATGTGCATGTGTTTGTGTGTGTGTGTGTGTGCACTGTGAACTTTGCAACAGCGTTTGTGTATGACTCAGCATTGCAGAAAAACTTGAATAACTCTACTTGATATTTTGACGCAAACAGAATCTCTGCTTCATGTCTGTCTCTGTCATTAATTACTGTTTATCTGACGTGACAGCAGGAGAATCAGACACACATGCTGAAACAGTGGGTGGGGAGAACCAGCTCATTTGCATTAAGACACAATCAATAAAAACCTCTAACCCCAAAATTCACATGTTCAGCAGGGTATAAAAATGATCTGAGTGGTATTTTGAGCTGAAACTTTACAGACACATTTTGGAGACAGCAAAGAGTGTCCTACATTTTGTGCAAGGAGTAAAATAGGAGCCCTTTCAATACTTTACAATAAATACATCAAAAATGTTACATATATTAATTGAATTAAAAAACTCATTAATATTAATGTTTTCATTGCTGAACTAAAATAATTTTCCTTTACAAAACAAAGTAGATGCCTTTTTTGAAGTTGTTTGTTCACTGAGCTTGTGTGCTGCCTATTAAGCCCTTGTAAAGTTTCATATGACAGTATTGCTTGTGCTTGATTGAACAGGCCCACATTCCATGCAATTGTCTTATCTGCGTTCTGAGAAAAACCTTTACTAGGAAGTACTTCCAGTGTTACTGCCAGAGCGAGCTTCAACCTCCAGGGTTTAATAGGCACATGAACAGCAGTTTTTGCTTTTTGAGTCATGGTTGTTTTCAGTAGTAATATTATGTAATGCTATAACACTATGTCATAGCAGCGTGATAAAAGGACTGGATCATCAGAGAAGTCATTTAATACGCCCATTAAAATGCTGGAATGCTTGTGACGAGCGTCTTCAGAAACAGACGTCGATTCTCTATTCGTTTTCCATCCATGAGATATTCGATATGGCGACTTGCTAGAAGACGAGCGGGTCTTTAAAAAACAGACAAGTGATATTTCAAGTATACGGTGTCTAAAGTGAAACACCTGCTGTACAGAAGCAGGTACGAAGGGGCTCTGAGGCTTTATTTCACCTCTTTTCTGGGCTTTCTGGGATTTCACTGCTGCAGATTTTACTTCAGTCAGTCAGAGGAGATATTAATGAGGGCTTTCGCGAGCTTTCAGTTCAGTTCATATGTAAAGAAAGACAGTCATGGGGAGATTTACACCTACGACTGTAAAAAGAGTTTTTAGCATCTCTACTTACTGTACCAGGAAAAAAATTAGACAATTGTGTTATACAAATGTTTTACAGGGTGATTCAAAAACAATACCACAACTCTGAAAATCTGTATTTAATCAAAGAAACACGATGAAACCTTGGGTAATTAATCAAAGTGAAGAGTACTTAAAGGCTTTTTCAGTACAAAGCAAGTTTATAGATGCTCAATATGACCCCCTCCAGACACTCGAGTGACATCAACCTGAAAGTTGTGGTATTCTTTTTGAATCACCCGGTATATACACATTCTATCATAGTCACTTAGTAGAGTACACACCACACACACTAGAGGGCACTCTACTCATTACATCTGCCACTCAACTGGACTACACATCCCATAAAACTCTGCAAATCACACCTGATGTTCATGAACTTTGATTACACTACACCTGCAGCCCATTTTCAGTTCATCTCAACAACAATAGTAATTCCTTACGTATATATAGTGCTTTTCTGGACACTCAAAACACTTTACGCATTTTTGGGGGGGATCTCCTCATCCACCACCAGTGTGCAGCATCTACCTGGATGACGCGATGGCAACCATATTGCGCCAGACCACACACCACACACCAGCTTATTAGTGGTGAGGAACAGAGTAATGAAGCCAATTACTTTATGATATGGGAATGGTTAAGAGTCTGTAATGGATAGAGGCAAGTGGGCAAATTTGTCCAGGTTAAACCCCTACTCTTTTTCAAAG
The DNA here is from genome assembly GCA_903798035.1 of Danio albolineatus. Taxonomy (NCBI): domain Eukaryota; kingdom Metazoa; phylum Chordata; class Actinopteri; order Cypriniformes; family Danionidae; genus Danio; species Danio albolineatus. The sequence goes on along the minus strand of CAIGQQ010006052.1, from coordinate 1,863,778 downwards.
GTAATCTTGGGATTTTTAATGGCCACAGAGTCAGGACCTCAGTTTAACGTCTCATCTGAAAGATAGCACCCACTGAGCAGTATAGAGTCCCCATCAATATACTGGGGCGTTAGGACCCACACAGACTTGAGTGCCCCCTGCTGGCCTCACTAACACCACTTCCAGCAGCAACCCAGGTTTACCATGTGGTCTCCCATCCAGGACACTATATATACACTATATATACACTATATATAGCCCTGTGTTTCACCCTGTGTACGTTGTATGTTGGATTGTGCTCCTTGATTTTTGTGTTGTTTCATTTCAATATATTGGTTGCATGTGGATTTTCCTCACGCCTTTTCCCTGAACCATCATTACACACTCATATCATTATGCTTCTACATCTATCCAATGCATTTGCTTATCAGAATAAACATAGTAACGTGTACTGAATGTAACTTTTTGTAATACAGTGTTTTTATGCGAGCAAATTTTTGTTTTACTCTTTGACCTTTATTCATGAATGTTTTAGGACAGTGGTCCCCAACCCCCAAGCTGCCGACCGGTACTGGTCCATGGATCAATTGGTACCAGGCTGCACAAGAAATCATTATTTTTTGCTTTATTTATTATCTGAGTCTAGCAAGATGAGTAAGAAACAGATGTCTTTGGAAGGATAAAAAAGGCCAGTGAAGTGAAATGCCACAGAAAAGATCCTCAACCCATTTGTCAACAATTCAGGTGAATCCAGCTTGTCTGTGCAGGAAGATCAACTTCTGGAGATCACAAATGACGGAGGTCGTTCACATATCGCTTCTTTTTCTATGCGCAAGTTCGTTATTTCCAATGGAGGCGCGGTTTGTGAGCATATTGAGAGCAACTTGCGCAAGGGGTGCAACATGTTCGCACCTTCCGGGCACACTCGAAAACATCTTCCGAATGCTGCGAGTCATGTGACAAAAACTGACCAATCAGCTTCATATTTTGTATGGAATATAGACATTTCAGTAGACCAATTATCTCAGACAAACACTGCAGTAGCAGAGTAGCAGCAAAGGTTTGTCAGCTCGTCATCTTCTGAGAAAATGGTTGATGGTCACCTAGCAATCTATTGCAGTGGTTCTCAAACTTTTTTCACCAGGTACCACCTCGGAAAAAAATTGTCTCTCCAAGTACCACCATAATGACTGGTATTGAAATACAGTAACGTAGTAGGCCTAATTAAGCAGCTACAGCTCTGTACAGTTCAAAAACGAGGCAGATTAAGTTTAAAAATACATATTTACATATTAAAAATATGTATTATTGTCAGCCACTTTAAACATTATAAATAGTTTGAACATTAACTGTGCTTGCAGACAAAAAAAAATTACAGTTTAAATTAAAATGTGCTTTTAGAAGTTAGTTAAAAAGGCACTGTTCTTAAAGTAAAAAAAGAACTGCTGCAGGAGCCTATTCATCTAAACCCAGAAATATTGCTTGGACCAGATGAATAATGGCTGTCACATAAATATATATACACATTTTTATTACATTTTGAGATATATATTGTATGTTCAGATGACATATTTGTATATCTTTGATATCTAAACGTTAACTTGTATTTTAATATGATTTGGAATTACATATTAAAATTAGAAATTGGATCTGCTTACTGCTCGTCATTTACAGTAGGCCTGTGTGTGTCAGAAAAGCG
>CAIGQQ010006052.1:1850153-1861700 GCA_903798035.1 Danio albolineatus | reverse complement strand
AAATAAAAATACAAATGCAATTGAGTTGTTCTAAAATGATTTTATCAAATATAAGTTTAAATACATTTGTATTTTTATTTAACTTAAACTTAAAGGTCTATTTTGTGTCGTACATTTTGAAGTCTCCTAGTTTTATTTGAAGTTATCCTACATGAAGCCATTTTTAAACATATTTCATGAGTTACATCTACAGTTGATTGAGACTGATCTCAGAACTCATTTTAGGACAGTTATTGCTCAATGAGCAAAGCAACAAACTTCATTGTTGTTAATGCGAACACCCAAAGCATGGGTGCTTCTGCAAGTGGGTAACCTCAAACTCAAAACATTATATAAAAATCTTCTAAATCTTCAAACTAAAGTAAATATTAAACTCTAACAAGTCTTTAATGTAAAAGACTAAAGACTAAAAGACTAATTAATGTAAAACATCTAAGATTACTTTTATTGTCAATATTTTAATTTGCTTAATTCAATCCCACACAAAGCATGCTGGGAACTACAAATCCCTTAACCAGGTAGTTGGACTAACACAATTCTGTCATAATGTCCCAACACAAGACGCTTAAGTTAACTTAATGGTTTACAAATATAAGTAGACTGAACGTAAAACAAAGAAATTAGCCAAAGAAATTACAAGAATTGTGTTGTTTCAGTTCATTTTATACAGGTAATTTGAACAAGCAGCAGTAATCTTTTTTTGAGTGTATTATTAAAAATGTTAATTATACCAATATCAACAACAACACTCGCGCACAATATGCAGCTGATTCAGACGTTGCCAAGCAACATAAAAAGCGCAGCACACTTTTTTTTTGTGTGTCAACAAAAAGGCATTGCGGTGCGCCTTTAATTTTTGGGAACGTAAAAGCACGTTTAGTGTGATCGGCCTCTTATTCCGCTGTAGCAACCTCTGATAAATCAGAGACTAAGCCAAAGGAAATTATGAAGTTTTCAAGATGAAAGAAATGGGAACATCAATATTCTAAAATTCAAGAAATTCAGATTGTGAAATTTCAGTAGCTCATTAAATTACAATTGTTAATATTTCAAATTAACACAATTAAAATTCAGATTGTTTTGGCATATTTTAAGTTCCATAGTATGGGTTTAGCATTGGGGTTTGGTGTCATGCCTCCTTTTAAAAATCATACATTTTCATTTGACTGAAATCATATGAAATCATAGGAATTAGTCACTAAACCAACAAAAATATGTTTCCTTATAAGATCGGGCTGGTCAGGACACCTAAAATAGGGCTGAAATGGTATAGTTCATGTAAAGAAAACATAACAATTAATAATGAAGAGACCATTTGAGGGCTATTTAAATTCAAGCCATGACTACATTACCATATGACCACCCAAACGCCCCTCATCTGTATTTACATATCAGCACTATTCAGAAACTGCATACAGTAGGTCTATATAAAAAGCCATATTTATTCTATTCATTATTCGACAGGCACAAGATTCCCCTGCATGTACTGTACTGTAGGAGACCAGAACTCTGCCATCTTTGCTCGCAGGCACAAATTAATGTTTGTTTTTGCCAGCAGTGCCACAAGAACGTGCGTTTGATGGTATTTTGGTCTCCTTTCAGCCCTCCTAAGTGCGCATATCAGATCCACGCTGAGATCTTATAATAGCGTGAGGTAGGAGTTTAATTTAGTCTCATTTACACCAACCTCCAATAAGTCAAACTGAAGCGCAGGCCTGCCATTTCCGCGTGCTGTATATTCAGCCACATACAGTGAATATAAGTGGGCAGGGGGTCTTGCATGATTGTGGGGGCTCAGGAAACAGCACCTCAGCCTCAAGCCATGCTGCGCTAAGCAAACACGTAATGAAGCTATGCTGCCTTTATGTTTTTTTTTTCTGCAAGCTTTCAAACCACAGCTCTGTTACTGCGCCTGGCGGCTCAATTCCAGATGGATACAGTAAAAACACAGAGCTCGTGCACCGCAAATCAGAATTTAAAACCCCGTCAAGATAAATGAGCATGTTTACAAGGTAAGATAATCCTGTAAAGAAGCAGTCCTCTTTCCTTCTATTAAGTGGGGCCAGATACTTTTAATTTAGCTCCAAATTATTATCCTCGCCGAACACAGCAATGGCTATTTTAGTTTAGTTTTTAAATTTATTACCGTTTTATTACATTTTTTAAATTTAATTAACTTTGTAATTTTATTTTATAGTTTTATTTTATTTTATTCTATTATTTTAGTTTAGTTTTTTTTTTCATTGGATTGTTTTATTTTGTGCTTATTTTATTGTGGAGTTTTGTTTCATTTTAGTGTTTAGTTAAATTTTTAATTTAATTTAATTTAATTTAATTTTTGTATTTTGATTTTATTTAATGTTTTTTATTCTATTATTTTAGTTCAGTTTTTATTAATTGGATTGTTTTTATTTTGTGTTTATTTTAATTTAGAGTTTTGTTTTATTTTGTATTTTAGTTTAGTTTATTTATTTATTTATTTGCTTTATTTTTATGTTTATTTATATTTTATTTTTATTTTATTTTATTATTTTAGTTGACATTTTATTTATTGGATTGATTTCCTTTGGGCTTATTTATTTGTTTATTTATTTTTGTTTTGTTTTATTTTATTTTCTAGAGTTTTGTTTTATTTTTTATTTTATTTTAATTGAGTTTATTTTATTTTATTCTATTATTTTAGTTCAGCTTTTACTCATTGGATTGTTTTATTTTGTGTTTATTTATTTTATTTTGGAGTTTTGTTTTATTTTAGTGTTTAGTTAATTTTTTTATTTAATTTAATTTAATTTAATTTTAGTTTTTTAATTTATTCTATTCTATCATTTTAGTTGAGTTTTTATTCATTGAATTGATTTATTTTGTGTTTGTTTTTAATTTAGATTATTTAAGTGTTTTGTTTTATTTTATTTTATGTTATTTTATTTTATTTTATTTTATTCTTTTTAGTTTAGTTTTTATTTATTGTATTGTTTTATTTTGTGTTTATTTATTTATTAATTTTTGATTAATTTTATTTTAGTGCTTTGTTTTAACTTAATTTATTTTTTATTTTTTGTTAAGTTTATTTTATTTATTTTATATTTTTCAGACAAAGAAATCATTACTGTTATGGTAATATTTACCATAGCATTAATAAATCTTTGAAAATTAAAATAATTTAAATTATTTTTAGGAAGGAAGGAAGGAATGCACGCATACATGCACACACACATGCACAAACAAATAAGTGAATAGTATTGCTAATGATAATGGCAACGGCAGCTATATATGCAGTAACTAAAAATTACGCTACTAACTGTTCCACCACATGCTGCTTTTGCCAACAACCAGACATTACTCATGAAGCTTGATTTATTTCAGTGAGTCAGTTCACAAACCCAATGAGCAAAATATGAAAAACAAGTCACTAATTTGAGTCATCACAATTAAATGCCAAATCAGGATGCATACAGTTTATTTCGCTTTTATTTAGGATAAATGAATTATCCACATTTACATAATTCAGGGCACAATTAAGTCCATTCACTGAAAAAACCTTAATGCTTTTGTGCTAAAGAAATGTATTTAATTTAATGACAAAATATAACAAGACAAATATATATATATATAAAGCTATTTAATTATTGGCATTTAATTTAAACTTTTTGTTAGTTCTGCTTGTCAGAGAAAGGAAATTTGTCTTTAACACTAGTGACATACAGTACGTACAACCATACAACAACTAGAGAAGAAAAAACATACATAATAGCAACACCTGACGAAACAACCACATAAATTACGCTAGAATGAGAATATTTAAAAAGGCAACTTTTCATTTTCCATTGGTCTTAGTACAACTTTAGAAGAGTCAAGCATTAAACAGGAAAATTATCAAAAACATTTTTGACAGAGATGCTAATGGTCTAATCTGTTTCAATGCACTATGCTAAGCTAAGCTAAAAGTGCTTCTGTCAGACCCGTAGATGGACTGAATGTATTAAAAAATGGTAAAACTCAACTGTTTAACTCTGTGGGATTTATAATATAAGCCTATTTCCAAGAAAGAAAGAAAGGAAGGAAGGAAGGAAGGAAGGAAGGAAGGAAGGGAGGGAGGGAGGGAGGGAGGGAGGGAGGAAGGGAGGAAGGGAGGAAGGAAGGGAGGAAGGAAGGAAGGAAGGAAGGAAGGAAGGAAGGAAGGAGAAATTGGTGTGCTCCTTTAACTGATTCCCCAAAAAACAATTTGACTCTTTGACCTCTTTACAGTAAGTAACTACACAACAGTCAAGCTTTAAATAATAAAATGATCTCTTTGGTTGTTTTTGAGCAAGATGCTAATGGTCTAATCCGATTTAATGCATTATGCTAAGCTAAGCCAAAAGAAGATCATTAAACACAAATGTTTAACACACTTTCCAAAGCAATTTACATGCAATTTATTCCTACTTTGATCAAACCTCAACAAAAGCCCACAAAGAGTAAAACATGTGCCTTCAAGAGACTTCATGCTTAATGAAAAGCGTAGAGATCATCCTCAGAAGATAATCACATGCTCTCTGCATTACACAAACTCTCCTTCTGTCCTCAACATGAGACACTGATCGTCCCCTCTCATGTGTAACGCCAGTGAATAAAGTCTCTGCATGTGACTGCCAAATCAGCAGAATTAGCTTGTGTCTCAATCACAGAAATGACGCCCGCTCCGTCAGTCAGGTTTTGAAAGGTTTGCCAGTTCAGCCCGAGTGCCTGTAATGCTGGCGTGCGGTCAGAAAGCCTGTGGAAACAGCGGAGGGGGGCGAGTGCCAGAGGAACGGCCGCTGCCCAGAATATGTCTCTGGTATCCAGCAGCTCTTATCAGCTGACGGTCACACCACTTGTGTGACTCAGCTGTGTGTGAGTGTGAGTGTGTGTCCTTACATACTGTACATGGCTCAGGTGTGTGACTATATACGGCACATTCACAGGTATCATCACTCTTGCACTGTCGGGTCAGTTTGTTTGTTTGGTCATACTATCAACACACGTCTTGTTTTCTCAATGTTTTTATGAAAATATTAAGGTCAAATAGATTCATTCATTTTCCTTCAGCTTAGTCCCATAATTTATCAGGGGTCGCCACGGCACAATGAACCGCCAATTCATCCAGCTTTTACAAAGCGTATGCCCTTCCAGCCGCAACCCAGCATTTGAAAACATCTACACTCTCCCATTTACACACACACTCATACATATGGACAATTTAGTTTATTCAATTCACCTCGAGCGCATGTCTTTGCACTGTGGGGGAAACCAGAGCACCCGAGAGAAACCCACGCCAACACGGGGAGAACATGCAAACTCCACACAGATATGCCAACTGGCCCTGCTGGGACTCGAGTCGGGACTTGAGTGGGACTACAGTACTGGGTTGCGGCTGGAAGGCCAAACTCTGCGTAAAACCTAGCCGGCATAGTTGGTGGTTCATTCCACTGTGGTGGCCCCTGATAATTAAGGGACTAAGCCGAAGAAAAATGAATGAATGAATAAATAAATTGAAGAAAATAGTTACAATTTTTAGATCTCTTGATATAAAAACTGGTGTTTTGAAATTTCTTATATTTTGTAAGCCAAATCTAAAACTCTCAGGACTTGAACCAACGACCTTCTTGCTGTGGGATGACAGTGCTAACCACTGAGCCACCATGCTGCCCTAAAGCCAGAAATTCATTCATTCAATTGTTAATTTAATTGAAAAAAACACTGATTTTATTAATTTAGTGGCACCTTCACAAATTTTAAAAACTCTAATATATATATTTTTTGATATATTAAATGCATATAATCTATATACATACATCAGGGGTTCCCAAACTTATCAGCCAGAAAAATCTTCAAATGTAACTGCAGTGTACTTTTATAATGTCATTAACCCTGGATATGTTTCACTAGCTTAACAATAAAATGAAAACATGACATAAAGAACTGTCTGTTTAATTTTTATATAAAAAACTTAAACTTAACAGACACCAAAAATGTTAAGGTATCTTGTACATCTTTATATGAACGTCAACTTCACTATATGCAAATTTATAACAAAACAGAGCCTAATGACTGCCTCTTTTCATTTTCAGTGAAAATTATAAAACACTAGGCTCACTGTGTTGTATTGGCAATATGTGCTGAATGTCAGGCTATATTCAATTCAATTCAACTCACCTTTATTTCTATAACGCTTTTACAATGTAGATTGTGCCAAAGCAGCTTCACATAGAAGGTTATAGTAAATTTAAGCAGTGTCAGTCCAGTTTTCAGTGTTGGAGTTCAGTTCAGTTCAGATCAGTGTGGTTTAATATTCACTACTGAGAGTCCAAACACTCAAGAGCAAATCCATTGATGCACAGCTCTACAAGTCCCGAACCATGCAAGCCAGTGGCGACACAATAAATGTGAAATACGAAATAGTTGTCTCGTTTGCTGAATATAATAATCAGTAAGATATAATTACACTGAATATAATAATAAAAGCTATAATTAGTAAGTAATTAGTAATTAGTAAGTATTAAGTACGATACGTTTACACAATATATGAAATTAACATTAAACGTGTGGAATCAGTGTATGTGGTTACAAAAATGTATAGGTATTAACTTATCTTTGCGCTCAGTCAAACAATGTTACCTGAGAACAAGCAGGCTAATAAATTCAAAAGACAGACTCATTAGATATAAGTCTACACAAGATGATTTACAGATCACGTTTACCAACTACAGAGAGATGAGATCCACTGACAGATTTGGGATGGACTGGCCATCGTTTGGCTGCTCTCAGCCGGGCAGCTATGCTCAGAGCTCCTGCTGACTGCCTGGAAGCTAAAGCAACTTTCAGCACACGTATGATCACGTGATGTGCATTTTCAGCAGCACAGTGTGGATGGAGATCATTTTTTAATCAAACTTAATAGATTGATAATATAAAAGAGTCCTGACGACAGTAAAAGACAGAATCAAACATCTCCAAGATCAATTGGATGTGGTGTAGTTGTTGTTTTTAACCCGCATGAGAACCGGTTCTTGATGTTCCAGAGCCCTGCTTTTTTCCAAGTGGCCTCGGGTGCAATTCCTGGGTGCACACCTAATTTGAAAAAAAAAAAAAACGGCTTTAAAAACCAATCAAACAAAAACTTTTGACGTCAATAGACTGTGAGGCGCACAAAAGACTCAATCTGCACACACTCCTTCACAGAAATGCACATTATCTAGTTAGTCTTTGACCAGCAGAATGGTAATGATGATTACTAAGATCCATACAGTAAGCCTCATTCCTGCTTAATTGGCCCCATACCCACCGTTGGGGCTTACGAGCTGTTTTACCTAAACACGCTGCTGTCAGCCAAGAGCAATTACTGCTGGGACGCTTCAGGCCGCAGGGACCCAGTGGGGAACAGTGCGGCACTAAAAAAATCCCTCAACTTCAATTTAAGCTATACAAATGTCCAGAGAAGCCGGGATGCTGCGCGCTGTTGGAAGTGGAGGCTTAGTTTCACAGAGATTATTCGACCCACACTGAGTTGCTATCAATCAAGTGCTTTCAAACAGATTTAAATTCACTGTTCAATTCAATTCCTGCATTCAAATCCCACAAATAAAATGGATAATTCAAGCATCAATAGTTTTTATTTTAAAAAGCATTTGAAGACCCAAAAGTTTCCAATTACGGCTTATTAAAAGGCTAGTTTACGCAAGAATGGACATTTGCTGCCAATTTACTCAAGCAGACCATTATTGTAGATGATTTCATTTATTTAAAGCACCTTTTATTTTCCATCGGTTTTAGCACAAACTAAAAAGGAGTCAAGCATTAAATGGAACAATTATCAAAAACTCTTTGCCCAATTTTGCGTGAGTTGCTAATGGTCTAATCCGATTCAATGCACTATGCTAAGCTAAGCCAAAAAATTGGTTGAATGAACTCAAAAATTGTTAGACTCATAACTGTTTAACTCTAGGCAATCAAGTAGCGGTGTCATATTTTGTACCAGCCCAACATAGTTCATCATGGTTGTCTAACCGTACCTAAAATTCCAGGTCGAGAACAGTTTATAACCATGCCATGCCTTTCCAGGCTCAAGTGAAAATACAAATGAAACCATACCTGTGTCGCATCCCCAGCTCGTCACTCCTCATCTCCAGCTCATCACTCCCAATCATCTAGATCACCTTCCAGCCGTGCACAATCCCCTGCCTATTAACCCTGCACCTGATAGCACTCCGGACTCCCTATATCAGCTCTCTTCCTTCACTTCACCTTCGTCGAGTATCACCTATGGACACGACCTCCCTAACCTGCTCTTCATTCAGTCACGGACACTCTCCTGTGCTCCCAGCGACTCTCCTTCATCTATGCTCCAATCAGGGAAGTGACTTTCATACACTCTGGTCTATGACTCCGTATCACTCTCCTGCCTGGATCCCTAACCTTATACCTTCGTCCCTTAAATGCCTTCATCTTGTGTCTGTCCATAAGTCAGTTAATAAAAACTAACTTTTGTACGTTTGACTCAACCCCCTTCTTCTGATCCTGACAACCTGACTGTTCTGGGATGCATTTCTGAAACCACCGTTAGCCAACTAAGGTCACAAGTTCTGTCATTACAAACACAGTTCGTTGTTTAGGTGTTTCACAAATCCATCTTTCCAATGAACATTCGCAAACTGCATTGCAAATTTGTACATTTGCAACTACACCTCTAGAGCTGTAGTTAGAATCATAGTTCTATTTCCAGTTATCCCCCCTAAGCCCTACTCATTTAGAACATTCTCACATTTAAACTCTGATAGTTTTTTTTGCTTTCAAAGTATCTTTTACAGTTCAGTTTGCGCTCCCTTCACATTGCTTTTTGAAATTATTCATGCCATTTTGAATGCACCACAGACCATTAAACTGTAGATGATGATGCCAACGGCTACCGGCAGTTTGGAAATAAAAAAACTGAATGAGAATAACAACTTTTCATTTTCCATCAGTTTTAGTACACCATGTAACTACAGAAGCCTCAAGCATTAAATACTCAAGAACAATTATTGAAAACTCTTTGGTCAATTTTGATTGAGATCCTAATGGTCTAATCCGATTCAATACACTATGCTAAGCTAAGCTAAAAGTTCTTCCAGCAGTATTTAACTCTAGGGGACTTGTCAAATAAGCTTGTCACAGACAGAAAAAAAGGTGAGAAAACTCCAAATGGCAAATCACAAGCTGTTGTCACATAGCTTTTGTTAAAGCACTGTAAACAAATACTTGCCCTCATCACATAATGACTACAGCAGCATGTTTTGTCCAAAAAGGTGCAGTAATTCTTGCAGTTGGGTCTAAGTTCAGATCATGTTCTAACCCCAAATTAACCCCTCCGGGGTTTGTTTAAAAGCGTAGCGAGACCAACTCTTCAAGCAGGTCTCAGTACACTTGGTTTTTTTTCTGCTTTTGGTTTGCGCATGAGTGTGATTGCTGCATTCACATCTGCCCAAACGGACTGCACCTAATGAGAAAACAAACTCTACTGCAATTCAACTCAATTAAATGAGGCAGGTGTAAAAGCACCTTTAGAAGGTATGACATCAGGCTTATAATTATTCTGTCAAAAATTTTCCACTGTCAGCAGGAATGGTTCGGATTTCTCAACCATTCAGTGCTGATCCGGTCCAGTGTTGATAAGGTAAATATTTCAACACAATAAATGAAGCTTGTTTATTCAATTTAATGAGCTCAAACTACACAATTCCTGAGTTGTTGTTTATTTATTTATTTTTTAACAACTTAAGTTTTTATATAGTCAATCTCCTTAAAATTACTCCTTCATGTTGTCCCAACACAAATTGATTGTGTGGAACCACAGCATTTTTTACAGTGTGGAATGTAATACAAATGCGTCAGTCCTTGCTAAGTTAATATAAGTGTAATGTAATGTATCAGATTTCTGTTTTCTCCTTTTTTTCTGATATTTGTTTCATTACTTAGCAATAAACAAGTGAATAGTAGTCTTCCACCTTGCTGGCTGTGGAGAAACTACAGCCATGGCAACAGAGTGGAAACGTCATGCTTTGCACCAATCCAGCATGGTTCATCAGTGTTATCTAACCATGCCTAAAATTACAGGCTGAGAATGTTTATAATCATGCCATGCCATCCCAGGCTCACATGGAAATACAAAGGAAACTGTACCTGACTGCTCTCTTAAACTTAAAAGGCTAGGTTATACACAATCGATTTGTGTTGGGATGACAAGAAGGAATTAAGATAACTTGTTTTTTTTTAACAAATTTAAGTGTTTTGAACATAAAACAATTAAGTTGCTACAAAAAAAACAGAATTGATTCAACTTAATTTAAATAAGTAGCTTGATCAAGCAGGAAACGTAATTTTTTGAGTGAAGAATGGTTTCTGTATCTGCTGTGTAACACCACTAAAGCATCAGATCAGATTAGTTCTGCTTTCTTTAAAAATGAAGAACTGTGGTACCTTGAGATTAAGTAAGAAAAATCCTTGAAAAAGGTTAATAACTGGTTAAAACTTGGCCTCGTTCTGGAGGCTGTGATTGTTCCATTGTAAGTAAATGGAAAAAACAGACACCACTGAAATCAGGCTCTTCTACCAAACTGAACAAGAAGGCCGATTGTCAGAGAAGTGACCAAGCAGCCAGAAGTCTTTGGCTGAAATGGAAGAAACGCTGGATGTCTGGACAATCTCTCAGCGTGTCACAGATTTGGCCTCGGTGTGCGAGAGGCTTGAAGGAAGCCACTATTGAAGAAGGCCAACATGAAGTCACTCTGTTTACCAGAAGACATATGACTCTACATTTCAGCTCTTTGTCTTGAGAGAAAAACTTAATGTTTGGTGCAGGGAAAGCACAGCACAAAGATTCCTTTCACAAAGTCTGTGCTGAAGAATTATTAGTTAGTGTCAAATTGGCAAGATACAAATTAGGTCCATGCAGTTAAAATATGAGGTATGGTCTATAATTGTGGTACAACCAATGAGGTTATGTAAGATGAATTGGAAAGAAATGGGAAGATTATACATTCAGAAGGATTTTAAAGATCCACATTCATTCATCCATTCATTCATTTTCCTTTGATTTAGTCTCTATTTCAGAGGTTGCCACATTGGAATGAACCATCAACTATTCCGGCATATGTTTTTACACAGCGGATGCCCTTCCAGCTGCAACCCAGTATTGAGAAACACCCATACACTCTCACATTAACACACACTCATACACTACAGCCAATTTAGTATATTCAATTCATTTATAGTGCATGGCTTTGGACTGTGGGAGAAACTGGAGCACCTGGAGGAAAACATGCAAGAACATGCAAACTCCACACAGAAATGCCTCATAGTCCAGCCGGGACTTAAACCAGTGACCTTCTTGCTGTAAGGTGACAAAGCTAACCACTGAGCCAATGTGCCAACGAGTGCATTTAGTTTATTAGAGATTTTAATGTAGAAACCTCAAGAAAAGAAAGCTTTTTGGAATAAATAAAAAAATTAAAATTAAAATTAAAATTAAAATTAAAATTAAAATTAAAATTA
>CAIGQQ010006052.1:1827533-1845379 GCA_903798035.1 Danio albolineatus | reverse complement strand
AGTTTAGTTTAGTTTAGTTTAGTTTAGTTTAGTTTAGTTTAGTTTAGAGCAGAGCCCAGTTTTCTGGGCCCAGTAGTATCAACGGGTGATCGGGTAAGCAAATGTTTTTTTCTTCTTTAAACTAAGTGATATTCTGAGCTTTGTTTGATATGTTGTTTGTATGCTTATTGGTTATGTAAATGTTCAAAAGATTAGTTGAGAACATGGTAGAGGAAACATTTCAAAGTGCATCGAGTACATGATTGTTTTAGCATGCACAAAAGGAAAATCTACTATGTAAAAATTATAAGATTGGGTTATAGAAGCTTGTTAATGTGTGCTGATTTTGGATTATTTTTGTTATTATTTGCGTGTGGGTAAATTTGATTAATATTGTTTTTTGTACATTCTAAAGTCATTTATTTGATTTATATTTTCATGGTTGTTTCATTTATCACCCGTTGATTGTTTTGTAAAAGGTAATTAATATGTATTGTGCCTGGGCCTGGACATTTAAGTTTGTTTGGTTTATGAAGAGTTTAACTAAAATGTGTTGAAGTTAGGATTGTTTGCTTTGTTGTTGTTGTTGTTTTTTCTCCTTTATTAATATATTGATTTGTTTGTTTAGTTGAATATTTGATTCTAGTTTACTGGATTAAAACATGTATTTGTTGAAACTTATTATTATTTTTTTATTATTATTATTTAATTGAATTATTTGAGATACTGTATCGGTTTTTTTTTACCCCTGGCACACAACCCATTTTATTAGCCAAATACTGCTACATACTGTAGTTTAGTTTAGTTTAGTTTAGTTTAGTTTAGTTTAGTTTAAAATGTGTTGTCCGTTCTGCTTGGCACAGAATGAAAATTTATCTTTAACACTGGTAACATACATATAACCACGTTGAAAAAAATGATGTCTGCAAAATTGTTGCAAACTATTTATGTTAAATTTAATCAAACAAATTAAATTTAGTAACGTTCAACTTAATGTGTTTGATTAAATTTAGCCCAAATTTTTTTTTACAACTACTTAACATCGCATAAAAGCAACACACATCAAGACAACCACATGAAATAAAAACTTAAAAACATATTAGCTCATATATATTACTGCAGATCATTCTTAACAACCGCACCATTCACATTAAACAGTGATCCGATTTAATAACAACTGCAATTGGGATAAATTACTTTTATATAAGCATTTATTTTGGCTCGAGGAATTCTAAATCTGCGTCCTGATAGTAACATTTCAAAAGCTGAGAGAAGGGGATGTGTATTATCTTTAAAATCGCAATTACTCTTTTTTCCATAAAGAAGTCAAATAAAATCTGCAGCAAATGTTGTTTGTAACCAATTATCTTATTAGCCTAATTGATAATTTGTGATAAGTTGTTCTTCTGTTTAAGTGTTATGTTACCAAGATATTGCTTTATATAAGAAGGTTGTGCTACAAATAAATAATCGACTTACATAGTGAAAACTGAGTGGGTCATACAGTATTTTCTGTAATAGTTAACAAGTCTGTAGTATTACTGTGGAAAGATTGTTTGAGTATTTGATAATGATATCCGATTATTTATTTGATTCTGATGCTTTTCGACAAAGAATAATGCCATATACTGTTTAAAACACTTTACTGCACTCAAAACAATGATGTTTGCTGTTTGTTCAAACTATTTTAAAACAACACAATTATTTTAGGGAGGGAGAACTTAATTGTTTTATGTTCAATCCACTTAAATTTGTGCTGGGAGCGGGGAGCACAATCTCATTTGCATTTAAAGTGACAGTCACCAAAATAGCCCAATATGGATCACAGCCTAAAAGGGGCAGTTTCAGAATTATTAAGAATGATTTTAAAATATTTAAAAATATAAATATATGTATATTGAGGTGCAACTTCAGATACACACTCTGGAGACATCAGAGACCTATTTTACATTTTGTAAAACCGGGCATAATGCGTCTCCTTCACTATGTTAATAAAGTGTTCTGTAAAGAAGCATTTGATGTTATTCATTCATTTTCCTTTGGCTTAGTCCCTTATTTATCAGGGGTCGCCACAGCGGAATAAACCACCAACTATTCCGGCATATGTTTTACGCAGTGGATGTCCTTCCAGCCGCAACCCAGTACTTGGAAGCCCCTATTCATTCTCTCATTCATACACACATACAGTACACACACACACACACACATACACTACGGTCAATTTAGTTCATCCAATTCACCTACAGTATAGCACATGTCTTTGGACTGAGGGGAAATCGGAGCACCCGGAGGTAACCCACACCAACATGGGGAGAACGTCAACTGACCAAGCCGGGACTCGAACCAGTGACCTTTGTGCTGTGAGACGACAGTGCTAACCAGAACCATCATGCCACCCTCATTTAATGTTATGAGTTTTGATTTAAAAAAAAGAAATGTCTTTAGCACTTTTCAGTACGATTCCCCTGTACTTCAATGCCTTTTTGCTTGAGAGTTGTCATCTCGTGTTAATTCAGACATGGCATGAATACAGCATTAGTGTGAGCTAATCAAAATATGCTGATTCATGCAGATCATAAAAAATAAATACAAAAATGTGTACTGTACTGTTTACTGCAACACGGAGGGGGGGACGGGGGTGTTTGGAACCAGATGGGTCTCTCTGTCTGACCACTCAAACACACACAGATGCACGTAAACACACACGCACATGGTAAAGACATGGTGAAAGAACCCACTGTTTTCACTTTTATTTTCCACTGAATAAACAAACCTGTTAAGGGCAAACACGAGCCTCACCTTCAGAAAAGCACAGCATGAGGCTCTTGCATTCATGAGACGAAAACAAGCAAAAAAAAAAACACACATTTCAATCATTTCATACAGATAGCCAATTATAAGCAGCCCTATTGAATTTCTGCTTGATATGCATTAAAGCAGTGGTTCTCAAGCTTTCTTCACCAAGAACCACCTCAGAAAAAAATTGTCTCTACAAATACTGTCATAATATTTGAAGTACAGTAGCATAGTAGACCTAATTAAGCAGCTACAGCACTGCACAGTTTAAAAACCAGGCAGATTAATTCTTATAATTAAGAATATTTATTATTGTCAGCCACTTAAATTAGCCTATTAAAATCTATTTACTGATCACATCGGTGTTATCGTACACATCAAAGGGTTAAAAGTGTGTTCATACTTTACTTTAATTATTCAGAGATTCCTCCGCGTACCACTAGAAGGAAGCTTGTGTACAGTAGCACTAGTGGTACACGTACCACAGTTTGAGAACCACTGCATTAAAGAATGAAACTGAAAAAGAATGAAAAAAAACATGCTTTGTTCTCTGGAAAGAAGGCAAAAGCAGCACACAAACATCCACAATCTGCTTTACATTTGCACCAAATGACCCTCACAAATACGTACAGCAGATTTGCATCCATGTATTTTCTATATATATCATTAGGATTCGAATTATTAGCTAATCATTTTTACTTCAACTGTACATGGAAAAAAATATTCAAAGATGATTCCTTGGATTAACTATATTTATTTTTGAAGTTAATTTATTTGGGCTGAATTTCAACAAAGAAATGAAACTGAACATTATTAAATTGAATTTGTTTGTTTAAATTCAACACAAATAAATTGTTTGCAGCAGTTCTGCGGACACCATTTTCTTCAGTGTATATAGTTTGAGTGTGCATGTGTGTAATGGAAAAGCAACCATCGTGCAAACTGTTCCCCTGTACAAACTGCACACACTGGGCTCCATACATTCATACAGTAACAGTTCTCAGAGAGGGTAGAGAGCACAGCTTTACCACCCTAACATACAGCATGCATTTAATATAGCCTCATGGTGCGAGCCGTTTTGTGAAAAAGAAATGAAAAGTGAATGTAAATAACATAACACAAGCCTCATGTCCCTGAGCACATAAATTACTGTGAAAAGCAGCACTTTATGGGCATTCTTTTGGCCTATACAAAACCTCCCTCACACAGAACGGGCCTCTCTCTCTCTCTTTCTCTCTTATTCTCCTTCCAACTGTTATGTAAGCGGATCATTATCACCTATCTTTGAAGTGAAGCGAGGGAAGGGGCAGTTCTTCTTTGGCCCCTTGGTTTTCATTCTTGTTTATAGTTACTGTTGTCGCAGTGATAGCAGAATCCCTCTATCAGGCTGTTCACTTCTTTTAAGCCCTCGCTCTGTTTTTTCCGGACTAGTTCTCTTGGGATATCGGATTTGCTTTTTTTTTTTTTTTTTTTTTTTTTTTTACGGACTTACTTTCTCTCTTCCATACCCCCTCCACTCTTTCCTGTTTCTTACACTTCATATTTCCATTTCACACTTCGATCTTTTCCTAATCAAAATTTTACGAGTGACCGAAAGAAAAGAACAGCAGTTTGGAAACACATTTCACTGAGAGAAATGAAAGCAAAATAAAACATTTTGTCTTTGGAAAATGTGAGTGCTACTGTCCCATCCATGGTAAACTTGAGTGTTTAGGCATACAGAAGAGAAATCATTCAGGGCGTTTGACCGAATCGATTTTGTCATCAGAACAATATGCGCAAACGTTTTTAAACTATTTAATTTGTCCACAAGGTGTCAACACAGAACTGGTTCTGTCGGAAAAGAAACAGAGACAGAACAATGTGGATCTGTACAAACTGAAAATCACTTTTGTTTTTGTTTACAATTCTCCCTGGAATTCTGGGTAGCCAACAACAACAACAACAAATTGACTAGAAGGTTCAAATGAATTATTACTTAAAAGTCATTTTTCCAATATTATGCCGAATGGTTCTAATGGTGCTTTCACACCTGCCTATGACACTATGAATGACACTATAATTAATTATCCTATTTAGTGCAGTTTATTTGAGCAGGTGTGAATGCAAAAATTACATGGGTACTAGTGATGGGTTGTTCTTGAATGATTCATTCATTTTGAACGAATCTTTAATGCGACTCGAGAGCGATGAGACCTCTCAGGGACTGATTTGTCCATTAGCGCATGCACGCTTTTGTCCAGGTGGAGGAGAAGATTAGTTCCTTTTTCGAGCCTTCTATTAAGTTTGAGTCGTTCGTTCATCATGTGAAAGACAAAAGCCAATCTTATGCAGTCAGAGCTGGAATAAGATTTGATCCGTTCATCTCTCGAGTCCTCGGTTTGAGTTGTTCTTTCATTACGTGAATGACAGAAGCCAATCATATGCAGTCAGAGCCAGAAATTTTTTTTGATTCGTTCATTTCTCAAGTCCTCAGTCTGAGTACTTCGTTCATCATGTGAAAGACAGAAGCCAATCTTATGCATTTAGAGCTGGAAAAAGATTTGATCTGTTCATCTCTCTTTACATGCTGTCACGTGATGAACAAACGACTCAAAAACTCATTGACTCAAAAGGTGAACTAATCGTGGGTGTTTCGGGCTCAGTTTGTATGCATTGGTTAGGCTTATATGGAACTGTCAGTGTCAAGACGAACGAACGACTCAAATTTGAAGACCTGTCAGAGATGAGGTGATCAGAGGTGATCAGAGTGATCAGAGTTAATCCTAGACAAAACACCAGGTAAACAAAATTTTCCCTTTCTTAGTATAGTAGCATTCTAGTTATGAATTGTTTGTAGTGTGATCAACGTTTGGGCTACTTGTAGATGTGTTTGGAAGCAACTCGTAACATTTTAATGTTATTTTGGCAAATTAACGAATTGAACGAAATGACTCAAATAACGATCCATTCATCTCGATGAACACGACTCAAAGGTCCGAGTCACTAAAATGATTCAAACTTCCCATCACCAAAAGTGGACCACATAATCATAAGCAGAACAACTATGGCATAATAAAAGCTCTGCTGCTCTTGTGCCGCATTAGTGCTCTCTTTAGTGCTCTCGTTTCAAAAATAAGTTCAAGTGCATAACTGATTTGCATACACTTACCTTTTATGTGATGCACCTTGCCCCTTAAAATTTCTATATGAGCGACGATCGTCATTTCCTGTCTTGGTGTTTTCCTTTTCCTTTTTCACTTTGCCTTTTCGTGGATGAGAAACTGTAAAACAGAGAAGCCACCAGTGTCGGGTAAGTTACTTCAAATAAGTCATTAATTACTGATTACTTGCAGCCTTAAAATTGTATTTAAATTACTTTACAAACTACTTTATCTGATAAGTAACTTAATTACTTAATGAATAATACACTTACTTGACCACATAAAACACTATATAAAACATATAAATCTCTAAACAGATCAATTGTTTTGAAATATGAGTCAAGTAGGGCCTTTTATATTTGAAAAAATATAATACTTAAGAAAAGTTAAACAACATATTTATCAAAACATGATAAATGTGGTAATGACACCACATTTATCCTATATTACTGATTATGTTTTATCCTTCATTTCTTACTCAATTAATTGTTTATGCATGTTCAGTCATCTTGCTAAATGTAACCTTCTTTAATCGAAAAAGATAATTATTCTCAAAATAAATGTGTATAACAAAAAGTAGTTACTCTGTTTCTTTCAATTGATTTGTGCAGGGCTGTTGAATTTATGTAAAATATTAAAGACAAGTGCATTATAAGTAACTCTAATTGAATTACCTAAAAATAAACATAATCCCTTACTTTCATTTATCAGAAAATAAGACATTCAATTGCTTTGTAACAAATTAAACCCAATGCGGGATTGGGTTTCGCAGATTTTTAGCCCATCATTGATTCTGTTTATTTACTTTTGTAAATGTGTGTAGATTTATTTTTAATCAGTTTTCAAATATGAATATAAAAATATTCCTGTGATTTATTTACAATACAGTTTGTAAAATAATATTTTCTGTGTTTTAGTCGATATTTTATATGAGAAACTTGCTTTGTTTGCCAAATAAAGTGGATCTAATTGGATTCGTATTGTAAACATTAATGTTAAAAAGGTATTACTTTTTAATCTAATATATTAAGGTTTTAGTTATGATACTCCCAAAATCATTCCACATGAATCCGCAGATTTTTAACAAAATACTCAGCAGAAATAGCAAAAAATGTCCGCAGATTCCGTCTGGCCCTAGTTATTAGGAAAACCACAACTCCCATGACTCCACACTCAATCACAGCGTCATAAAACTTCACCTTTGTTTGTTGTGAATATGCGCACTCTGGTGGTGAAAATTACATATTGCATTACTAGACAAACCATTTTTCTTACCAGATCTGCTAAACAAAACAAATATGGAGTTATACACAAATTAATATTCTATCTATTCTATTCTTATTCTGCTAATTGTCAGTTATACCATAGACTATTGAATGCACAAGACATGTCACTAGTGTAGTTTTGAATGGGGAAAAGTGTGACCGTCAATATGGTGAATAAAGCCCGCCTACTAGTACAGTAGCCAATCATTAATTGCTGTGGACTGGTGATTTTCCAGCGGAGAAGCTCAGAGCAGATGTTGATTTTACAACAGTTTGGTGGTCAACAATCACACTAGAATCTCAGCAAATACTTGCTTCACAGACATAAGAAATATATTCACATAACACTTGAAATCTCTACTTTTTAAAAGAACAAAAGTTTTCTGGTTTCGTAATCTGTATGAAACAAACGCAAGGAACAGCCTGTCCTGTCAAATGCATATCACATGACAGCAACTTCTCAAAGGCACATAAACTTGTAAACAAAGAGTGACTGCCATTTTGGGAGGAGATTCGCCATCAAGACCAAGTTATGAATTACTTCAGAAGACCAGCACGATCAAACAAAACATTATATAGAGGATGATAATTTGTAAAACGGCCATAAATGAGGTCGGTGTCGTGATCCAGTTTCTTTCGAGTGTGCATCAGCTCAGGCAAACTAAAAAAACATTTGATTTTGTTTGATTCCAAACTTATGGGATAGTTGCTGTTTAATTTTATAGTTTATAGTGATTCTCATACTTTTATCACCAAGTACCACCTCGGAAATTAATAGTCTCTCCAAGTACCACCGTAATGACCAGTATTGAAAAACAGCAGCGTAGTAGGCCTAAATAAGCAGCTGCAGCACTGCACAGTTCAAAAACAAGGCAGATTAATTCTTATTATTATTAATATTTATTATTGTCAGCCACTTTAAACATTCTAAACAGTTTGAACATTAACACGGTGCTGTGCTTACAGGTAAAAAAAAAATGTCGACATTTAAATTAAAATGTGCTTTTAAAGTTAATTAAAAATGGCACCGTATTTAACAAGTTAAAAGAAAACTAAGGTATGATCATAAAGTAGCTTATTCATAAAGTTCCTTGGATCTCATAAATATAGGCTATATGTCATCATATTTCAAAAAGCATTTATTTATGAACATAAATCGCATGTGTATATGACTTATTTATGTCTTTAAAATCTAAACTTGTATTTTAAATATAGGAGTTGGAATACCACATTTAAATAAGAAATTAGATCTGCTTACTGCACGTTAGAGTAGGCTTTGTGTGTCAAAATAACAAGCGATTAAACTATACCTGTCAACATTGGGATATAAAAATGCGAGATAAGCCCCCAATAAACCTTACAAATATAGGGGAAATTTGCTTTAAATCATAGAATACATAACAAACATTAGAAAATTGAAAGTAAAAGGTTTAGCCTATTAAAATCAATTCACTGATCAAATTGGTGTTATCATAGGGTTGAAAGTGTTCTTTTTTAGCTTGAATTATTCAGAGATTCCTCCGCGTACCACTAGAAGGAAGCCTGTGTACCACTAGTGGTACACATACCACAGTTTGAGAACCACAGTTATAGATGATTACAAATATGCATTGTAATCATAAGCTTGGCAAGAAATTTTGGAGAATTTGATGTTTCCCCATTCAGACAAAATGACCAAGCATACTGTCTGAGAGGTATTTCAAAGATGGCGGCCAAGTAAAATGACTTGCCTTAAAGGGACTTTGGTTATACTAGCATTTTCGCAGTTACAACCAGCTACTTTTTAAAACATTTTGCCACAAGGAAGGTTGTTCTTCTGGAAAAGGGATGCCAATGGATACTCTCTACTGTCAACTAACTATAAATCAAAAGTCTGATCACTTAGAAACATACAAGCACTTCTTCTCCTCAAAAAGCTGTATGATCATTCATATACAGAATACACAAACAGTGTGGGTGCGAGACTTAAATTTAACACTCATACTTTAAAGTCTGTTCATATCAGTAAACCGAAGCATAAGCAACAGTCTTAGTAACTCTCACCTCAGCAAACACATCTAAAAACGTGGGTCATCCATAACAGGGATCATTTATGAAAATAGAAATACACGGTTTAACACATAGCTCTGTTTACTCTACGGGCGAGCATATCTTTTTTTGGGAGGTCGTCTTTATTCAATGACCAAAATTGGGTTTTGTGGTAACACAAGTGAGCATATTTACGAAGCGAGTTTATTTGCAGTTTGAGTTTGATTTTAATCCTTGTGGTGCCGCTTGTGTTTGAGTTCTGCTACAAATGAACAACTTCTGGGCAAATGCTTCATCGAGCTGCTGCAACCTATGAGGATCCCATGGTAATAATGTGATTAGGGGAAAATTCAGACACTTAAGCGTCTTTATGGTAATTTATTCAAGACGCCTCGTTCTCAAAATCGTCAGAGGACATGATGAGACAGAATATACAGCATGTTTACAGATCCTTGCTGCACAGCTTTTAGTCAGACAACGGGCCTCACAGTACAAGCACTGTGTGAATACAGGAAAAGAGAGAGAGAGAGAGAGAGAGAGAGAGAGAGAGAGAAACAGACGGAGAAGAATTGAGGACAGAAAAAGCAGCATGTGGGTATCAGTGAAATTGCAGAACAGGATCCTGTTGTCAGGGGTTTTGGCAAAGTGACAAAAACTCCAGTGGCCACAGATTGAGCCATACTGAGGTGATGAGTCGGCACAGGGGGGCAGCCTAAAAAAAACAAGCCATATTTACAGTATGGAGTTCTTTATAGATTAAAATAAGTACCCTCATAAAAATATAATGACTTTTCACAGCTCATTTAGAAGAATAAATAATAACAAATGACTATGCTGTGGTTTATATATACAGTCAAGGCCAAAATGACGCATTTCCCCGAGGTATAAATAATTTCTGTAATATATATTAATTCAGAAGGCAGTGCTTAGTAGATCACTTAGAAACTGTAATACATTACTTGTTACAAACTACACTGCAAACATTGCATTGACATGATTTTTTTTTGGAGGGGGGGGGGGGGGTGTTACGATCAAATATTATTCGTAAGATTATTTATTAGCTAGTGTGCTTCAAAACAAAGACACAATTTGCTTTGATAAGATATGAGCATTCAAACATCTAATTGGCAGAAGTGAGAAACAGTTAACAATTTTCGATGACATCACAGAGCACTTCAGCTTCTCATTAGATATTCACTGATTGGGGGTTTGTGAGCTGATAACGTCATGCCTAGGTTCACTACAGGAAGGCACATGATCGCAGGATTATCAAAAACACATATTTTTATTATTAAACACATTCATTCATTCATTTTCTTTTCAGCTTAGCCCCTTTATAAATCCTGGGTCGCCACAGCGGAATGAACCGCCAACTCAGCCAGCACATGTTTTACACAGCGGATGCCCTTCCAGCTGCAACCCATCTCTGGGAAACATCCATACACACTCATTCACACTCATACACTACGGACAATTTAGCCTACCCAATTCACCTGTACCGCATGTCTTTGGACTGTGGGGGAAACTGGAGCACCCAAAGAAATCTCACGCAAACGCAGGGAGAACATGCACACTCCACACAGAAATGCCAACTGACCCAGCCGAGGCTCGAACCAGCGACCTTCTTGCTGTGAGGCGACAGCACTACCTACAGTACTGCACCACCCTATTATCAAACACTTACATGGATAAACACAGGAAGAACATGGGGTGAAAACAGACATCAACTGAGAATACCGGACAATGAAAGACTAAACACAGGGGCTGTTTCTCAATTCCAAGAACGCAGAGAACAGACTCGTGTTCTTGTGGAGATCGGTCTTGCCAGGTCACATATAAAGAACGAACTCGGGAGACCGCGAGAACAGAAAGCGCGTCCTGTGAGAAATGAGATGCTGCGTTCTTACTAATGGTCTCATGACCCTCGCGCGTCTTTAACCGAAAATTATTAAAACATTACAGCATTCATACAGCAATTTATTGTTTTCCCCCGTTTCACAATATACGTTATGCATAAATATTTCAGTAATATACGCTGCACATCACAAATAACACAGATTTTAATACAAATTTCAACAAATAAACACCCTTAAAGTGTTTATGCCTTTATTAAGATTTTTATGCTAATGTTTACTGTCACCGTCTCATTTAGGGAAACTCCTGAGGTAAATAAGTGCTATTTCTGAACTTCAATAATAAATCTATATAAAATGCTGCGCTTCCCACCTCCAGTCGCACTGACTTTTGGGACTTCTAGAGCGAGTTCGGTGCTCAAGTCTGCATCGGTGCGTCCTCGATATCAAGAACGCATCCGGGAACTTTCATGCATCCTCCGTTCTTGCGGTCTTGAGTATTGGAACTGAACTTCGGCGGATGATGATGACGTTACACGAGAACACGAGGACGCAAGACCGCTGAAGAACGCATATTGAGAAACAGCCAGGGTCTATAAATACACAGGGGATGATTGGACTGATCACACACAGTGGATGAACACAAGTGAAGGTGATGAACATGATTTAGTGGCGGGAACGGGAACAAAGGAACACATGGTGGAGGTCACATGACAAAAACAAACATACATGGACAGGACAGGACATGACAGATAAGATGACTTATTGGATTTCTGTAATTTTCTGTTCGCTGATTGCCCAGCATCCTCTATTAATAAACTTCAATTAGTGCAAAATGCAGCTGCCAGAATTCTTACCATGTCAAGAAAATATACCCAGATCACCCCAATTTTATCCTCCTTACACTAGTTGCCTATTAAGTTCCATATTGATTATAAAATATTGCCTCTTACCTATAAATAGTTTAGCTCCTAGTCTAGCTGTTTATCTAACCAACCTTCTGTCTCGCTACAATCCAACCAGATCTCAAAACTCGCTTCTGGTAGTACCCAGAACAGCAAAGTCCACTAAAGGAGGTAGAACCTCCTCATATATGGCTCCTAAACTCTGGAAGAGCCTTCCGGATAATGTCGAGGCTCAGACACTCTCTCTCTATTCAGAATTAGTTCATTTTAAGCTGACATTTGACACTCATAATGCCACTCGAATGTTTTAATGACCTAACTACAACCAACCAATATTAAACCTTAATGTTTGTCTTGTTTTTTATTCAAAAATCTACTTGAGAGCTGCAAACGCATTAGACATTCAAACTTGAGTTCATTCTTCCAGTCAAGGCTCCATTTGCTGATTTTCTTTTTCTGCATAGCAATTTGGGGTGAAAAAAAAACACCCTGTAATCGTCTTCCTTTCATTTCATTCAACTCTGTGGGGCCGGAGTGAGTGTGAGGGTCGTTTTTCAGTGCTTTTGCCAGTGCAGTGTTGGAGAGCGAGTTTCTGCATGGTTCAGCCTGAGCCAGAATGTGCTTGTGTTGAAATGTGCGGAGTGAAAGGCTGGTGGAGCGTGTTTGGGCATGGGGATTCAGGGGCCCCCAAACACCCCTCCAAGCCACGAAGGGCCTCCTTCGTTCCTCAGGAGAGACAATCATACAGGCTGAATGTATTGCGTTAAAGACCCAGCATGTTTACTTTCTCTACAGGCCCTGCTGTGACCGGAATAATATATTGTGAGGCTTGGCTCCTCATTGGCCCATTGCAATGACATCACATTCAAAACATGTTAAAGGGGCTAAAAATATACAGTACGGCTCAAAAGGTTAAGATCCAGAAATGTTTTAATATTTTTAAAAGGAAGCTTATTCTGCCAAAGGTTCCACACAATACATACATGTTGTCCCAATACAGATCGATTAAGTTACAAATTTAAGTGCACTAAACAAAATGTATGGTTTTTAACAGGAATTTACCACATGTTGAGTTTCCTCCTAAAATTTCCTCATTGGACGGTACTGAGATTGATTATGTTGACTGCTACAAATATCTCGGTATCTGGTTAGATGGGAAACTGATGTTTGAAACTCACATAAACAAACTGCTTAAAAAGGTTAAAGCCCGGATTGGTTTTCTTTACAGAAACAAATCTTCCTTTATGCACTCTTCAAAGCAGCGTTTAGTCAAATTAACAATATTACCAATTCTGGATTACAGAGATTTAATTTACAAATCAGCTTCAAAAGCTCTCCTTCACAAACTGGATGTTATTTACCATGCAGCAATTCGTTTTGTTACTGGTGCACCGTTTAACATTCATCACTGTCAACTGTATTCTTCATTGAAATGGCCTTCTCTTCAATCACGTCGACAAATTCATTGGTTTCTGTTCATTTATAAAACTCTTATTGGAAAATCTCCTCTTTATTTACAGTCGCTTTTTAACATTCAGGAAGTATGTCGAACTCTGCGCTCTAGTAATTTTATTAACCTCTGCTTACCCAAAGTTCGCACTTCATTTGGTCGCAACTCTTTTCAGTTTTCTGCTGCTGATGACTGGAATCATCTGCAGCAGACCTTAAAGCTCAGCACTTTCATTTCACTATCATCTTTTAAAAATTCAATCCAGTCAATTGTGCAAGATCACTGTGCTTGTTTTTAGTTTTTCGCTGGTTTTATCTGTTTTTATCTGCATTTTTGAAATTGTTGTTGTATTGTGTCCCTGCTCCTTTGTACTGTAGCTGCTTTTTATGTTGCCTCTTGGCCAGGTCGTCATTGTAAATGAGAACTGGTTCTCAATTGACTTACCTGGTTAAATAAAGGTTATGAAACATAAAACAGTTTCAAGAGTCCACACTTAGATAATGCTTGACTATTTTAGCAGGTTTGGCATGCTGTCTCAGGAGAGAACCCTGAGCTCGGAGATAGATGAGCCCAAGGCTCTCGCCTGGTCAATAAGCATCAGGAGGGATACAAAATCAGGTAGTTCTCGATAACTTCCAAGGAATAGACCGCCAACTGCGTTTGTACGTAGTAGGTGCTTATGACTTTAACTTTTGTTACATGTTTTTTGAGTGTGGGAGGAAACCGGAGCACCTGGGGAAAACCCACACGAACACGGGGAGAACATGCAAACTCCGCACAGAGTGTCGACTGGTTCAGCTAGTGTTTGAACCAACGATACCCTTGCTGTGGGTCAAGAATGGATGGGGGAGTTTCCGAAACGAAGATGAGACATGAAGTTTAGGGTGTATATTTATATTGAATTTGGAATGATCCGATTGGCTAGTTAGTGATTAGTGATAGGGATCAGCTGTAGTCAATCCCATCACATGCTCCTCTCCAAATTAGTTTGTAAAACTTCACTAAGTTGTCCCAAAAACTAATAAGTAGTTTAAACAAGAAGAAACATTTATTTGGAGTGCACACTGTAAAACATCGCCACGATTTAAATGAAAAAAAGAAACTGTAAAAAAGCTACAATAAAAATCCATAACTTGTTTAACAAAAAATTTCCTTAATATATACAGTAACTAACTGTAAATTCCCTGCATGACACTTCACTTTATGATTTCTGTTGACATTATTATGGTTCTTTTTAGGTTTTTTTTACTTATTAGTGATGTACACTGGTGTTTAATTTTACATCTAATGTTGATAAATAATAATTATGTAATGTTTATTACATTAATTTATGTGTGTTTCAATGATCGTGGTTCATTATATAACTTTCTTACTATCACCAGCTTATGGTTGTGTGTAACAAAGGATATGATGTGTAGATGTTAAAATACAAAAATTGTATGAATTAATGAAATACAATAGCTTTACATAAAAATCTGAAATTTCTTTAACAGTTTGTACCATATTTTTAATGGTAAAATACTGGCAACCCCAGCTGCTGTTTTGTTTTGCTTTTTACTTTAATTGTATTGTGTTTTTAATAAACATGGTTATCAACAATAGTAGTAACAGAATTCCTCAATATTGACTTGGTTCAATGTGTATAGTATGGTTGATAACAATATGAAACAAAATTGATTTTACAAATCATATACACACACAAACAGACACACATATACGAATATATACATATATGGATACAGAAACCTAAGTATAAAAGGGAAAAACTATATGAGCAATTCTATGCAAAGGTCAACCTTGCCATGAAAAAAATTAAGTTGTCACCACAATAGAGAAACCGTTTCTACATTTTTTGTGTAAGCAAGTATTTTACAGTACTTTAAAAATACTCAAAAAATGGAAGTGTTACATCCATAACAAAGCTTTTTCCTAATAAATGCAAAAATGTCAAATAATATAAAATAAAATAAATCATTTCTGTAGGTAACACTTTATTTTGATGGTCCATTTGAGTATTAGTAGACTGTCTACTTAATATCTGTTGGTACTGACATTCAACAGACATTTAACTGACTATAAGAAACCATTCAAGTACATGTCAACTTACACTAACCCTACCCCTAACCCCAACCTAACAGTCTACTTATAATCTGATGAGAATTAGTTGACATACAGTAGATGCACTGTAACTTACGTAAATTCAACAAACGGACCATCAAAATACAGTATGACCTTTTTGTTCTAAAGAGAGGGAACTCTTATCCTTTTGATTAGCATTATTTCTTTTGGGTTGTGCAGTTTAATTCGCTGTATTTCTATAAAGTATGTTGTATACTGTAAACTCGCAGTAAACTTTTTTGTCACATCCATAATGCATGTATATTTTCCTCATTCAAAATATCAAAAAATGTTTACAGATTGATATTTTTCTGATCCCATAACTCTGTGGTCAGTTGTTTTGGAAAATATAAACAGTTGCTCATATAATAAAAATATAAACAGTTGGAATTGCTCATATTCACAATGTCAGAGAAGTATAACTGAAAAAAGTGTCTAATAAAATGATTGTAGAAAAGATCAAACAGAAAACAGGGGGTAAAAAAAGCTACTGTTTTTTTTAACCATGTATTAATATTTGTTTTTTGTTTTTTTACAGTGTAGATACTGTCACATTACCAGTGTATGAACGTAGTAAAATTCCACTTTCCAGTCAGAATAGCCAATCATCAATCACTATAGTCCAGGGGTGCCCAAACATTTTCGTATAAGGAGCCAAAATCCAAATTTTTTTGAGAGCCGTAGGGCGAAAATAAATATACCAAACTATCTTACTTTATAGTTGCCATGTGTAGTTTTCGAATTCATTTCATAATATCTCTAAATAAAAAGCTTTACTTTGAATCGTATTAACTTATGCAGAATAACTTTAATTATAACATATTGCAATAAAAACAATCACATTTATAACAGTGTTGTTTAGTGTTGTATAGACCAGTCAAGCAGAATCTGCTTTTGCCTTGATTTACTCACCAAAGTCTCTGTATTTTCATTCTATCCATCGGGTGACAGAATGTACATTTTAAACTAAATATGATTCATTTACATCAATTGAATTGAAACATTTAATTTCAGTTAACTTTGTTGTAGCTTAACAATATAGAAAATAAAAAAGGTTACATAAAATTTGAAATGACAATTTTTAACCATCCCCATCATTCTCCCTCTCCTCTCAGATGGGATGGTGGGCCAAATCAAAGGTTATCATGGGCCAACTTTGGCCCGCGGCCCCTAGTTGGACATCTTTGCTATATTTGGTGAAGGGTGTCTGTACAGATTTGCTTGTTATTTCTATTTCAAAGCAATGAACATCACATATCACACCATAAATTCAACTTTCAACCACAGGAATAAATCTAATTTTAAACTACTTTTATTATGAAATCAGATACTTTAAAGTGTAATAATATTTCACAACTTTATTCTGAATTAATCAGACTTGTTGAAAAGACTAGTCTTTATTCAAAAAAAAAACTCTTACTAATCCCAAACTTTTAACTGGTTTAGTGTAAAATGAGACAGCCTTGTTACTTGTTTTTTTATGTGCTTGTATACTTTCTGTCCCCAAATATGCACTCAATGTATCACACTGTATTTACTGTGCGGATACTGTGTGTCTCGCTTAAAACGGAAAACTGACTTGTACATCTACAAGGCTCCTGTGTTTGATCCGCATGATGTCTTGTTTTATTTTTAAAAGCAACGAAGCGGACAAATGCGAAAAACGGGAGCAGGAAGGAACCACAAAAGGGCCTTCTGGTGCCCGTTCAGAGCCAGAGACACAACAACATGGATCTAATTTGATGTGTTTGGCAGTGACGGGGCTGTTGAGGGCACAAAATGTACTAGTGTTCTCGCTCTCGAAAACACATGAAGACAGACGCACAGACATATCCTGCAATTTTAATCATTGACTTCAAGTCCAAGAAATGTTTTTAGGACTGCATTCACATCAACATCCATCACACTCAACAGATATGATTAGGAAGATTATGATCATTAACAAAACCAGCGCACAAAAACATTAGTGTTATGAGCCATGTGTGCCTTAGTGCTGCTATATGTACATTTGTGTGTTTTTGTGTGTGTTTATGCACACTAGCAGGGAAAAGGTTAAAGTAATTAAGTTATATATATATTAACATATACATATTCCTTTTCACATCAAGGGTCCAAAAATAAAACAAAATAAAATAAAATAAAATAAAATAATACCAAAAAAACAATGAAATAAAATAAAATTAAATAAAATTAAATTAAATTAAAATTAAAATTAAAATTAAAATTAAAATTAAAATTAAAATTAAAATTAAATTAAAATTAAAATTAAAATTAAAATTAAAATTAAAATTAAAATTAAAATTAAAATT
>CAIGQQ010006052.1:1810653-1827007 GCA_903798035.1 Danio albolineatus | reverse complement strand
CAAAACAAAACAAAACAAAACAAAACAAAACAAAACAAAACAAAACATAAAATGATAAAAATTCAATTAAACTAAATTAAATTATAAAATTATAAAATAAAAAAATAACAAAATTAAATTAAATTAAATTAAATTAAATTAAATTAAATTAAATTAAATTAAATTAAATTAAATTAAATTAAATTAAATTAAATTAAATTAAAATAATAATAATAAAATAAAAATTGATTAAATTTAAAAAAGTGGAATCTGACTGGAAATTATATAAAAATGCTGGTTTGGTGATCAATTGCTGACAAGAATAAAACTATTTTTATATTTATATAAAATATATATTTATCATAATATATGTAGTAAAAATATGAATTAATTTGTGAAAACTGATTAATCTTTTTGTTTCCTTTGATTAACAGAAAATATAGACATTAATGGCGTCACGTTGGTGCAGTGAGAGGGTCGCTGGTTCGAGCCTCGGCTGGTTCATTTCGCATTTCTGTGTGGAGTTCGCATGTTCTCCCTGTGTCTGTGTGGGTTTCCTCTGTGTGCCCCGGTTTCCCCCACAGAGAAAGCTAAATTGTCCGTAGTCTATGAGTGTGAATGAGTGTGTATGGATGTTTCCCAGTGATGGGTTGTGGCTGGAAGGGCATCTGCTGGGTAAAACATGTGCTGGATAAGTTGGTGGTTCATTCCACTGTGGCGACCCCTGATGAATAAAGGGACTAAGCCGAAGAAAAATGAATGAATGAATGGAAGTCAATAGCTATAGCTTTCTTCAAGTGATCTTCATTTGTGTTCAACAGCAGAAGGAACTTCATTAAGTTTTATAACCACTTGAGGATGAGTAAACAGACTACATTTTCATTTTTGTGTGTACTGTCCCTTTAAAAACAATCATTATCATCAGTTGTATCAGGCCGGGGGACTCTTGTACCCCAGATGCCCTTAAAGAGAGAAAAACACTCATTGTTTGAGTCCTGACCCACTGTAGCGACAGCCACACACACACACACAAACACAATCCCGTGCCCTACTTCATCATTCTCTGAAAACACTGATGAGTCCTGACAGATCCGATGCAATCAAAGTCTACCATTATCTATTCACTGTTTTCTGCCTCTCTTTCTATTTTGGGCACAAAGACTGATATCCGGAATTTATTCCCTTTGAAGCAGAACAAAAGGATCACACCGTTGACGACACCGCAGGATGAAGATGGAGAGTTCAAATGGGGACTCATTAGAGAAATGCACAAACAAGCATAAAATAATCATTTGCTAAATTATATAACCGATGCCCCCACGTTTGAAGAGTTCCCAGAGTCTGATTTGTGTTAGCGAACTAAGAATGTGATATAATGAAATGTGGATAGGTTTTTTTAAGGTAATTATTTTTAAAAATGGAATAAATAAATGCGCTCAGTGGTTAGCACTGCCGCCTCACAACAAGAAAGTAGCCGGTTCGAGTCCCAGCTTAGCATTTCTGTGTGCAATTTGCATGTTCTCCCCGTGTTTGCATGGGTTTCCCCCACAGTCCAAAGAGATGCCCTATAGGTAAGTTGGACAAACAAAAATGGCCATAGTGTATGAGTGTGTGTGTGTTTGAATGTGAGAGTGTATGGTTTTCCCCAATACTGGGTTGTGGCTGGAAGGTCACCCGCTGAGTAGTTGGCAGTTCATTCCACTGTGGCGACCCCTGATAAATAAGGGACTAAGCCAAAGGAAAATGAATGACGAATGAATAAATAAATGCGGGGTGGCACACTGGCTCAGTGGTCAGTTGTTAGCACTGCCACCTTAGCAAGAAGGTCACTGGTTTGATTCCCGGCTAGCCCAGTTGGCATTTCTGTGTGGAGTTTGCTGTGACGACCCCTGATAAATAAGAGACTAAGCCGAAGGAAAATGAATGGATGGATGGATGGATGGATGGACAGATGAATGGTCGGATGGATGGATGGATGGATGGATGAACGCATGGACGGACGGACGGACAGTTGGATGAATGAGAGGTAAAAATATGTGATTTATTGAACTATTAAACTGGCATCAATCATCAAGATGTAGGTTTCCTAAATGCTTATTACTACCAATTAAAAGTACACTTACAAAATATTAAAAAGTTTTATGCATACAAAAAGAAATAACAGGACTTCTGGATAATATGATCACATAAAAACCAGTCTAATCAATGGCCTAGAAGTAACTATTTACGATCAGATGTCCTTTAACAGATGATCCTGAGTTTGTGCTACTGATAATATAAGCAACGGTGATCATATGCAGCAGCTAGAAGGGCATCCGCTGCATAAAAACATATGGGTAATTGATGGTCCATTCCACTGTGCTGATCACTGATGAATAAGGGACTAAGCCGAATGATAGTCAACGAGTGAATGATAATATGCCCGCTTTTATTGGGGTAAAGTTGGTTTTATACGGTAGTCACACATTCATTCATTTTTGACCAGTGACAATTTGTGACATGCTACTTTGAATATTGGGACTGAAATCGCATGTACTGTATGCATAACTTCAAAACAACATTAGCACTATTTCATTGACTGTGAACAATTGTGTACTTTAATAGCCATTGGCTTCTTAAATTATTTCCCTATTTAGAATTTTCAAAGAAAACTTTTCTGAAATTATATTAGGAAGATGAAAGTGTCAAATATAAAACAAACTTTACCTCAATCCTGCTTTTTACTTGCCCTTTTACTGGCCAACCACATTGCTAAGCATAAACATGCAAAACTGTTCTAACATACTGTAGAATAAGGAAATAAAAACAATTGAAGCAATGTATTGAACTAGCCTGCAGACTGACAGGCATCGGTGTAAATTTAAAAGCCATCAGGAAAAAAAAAGAGCCAACAAAATGTAAACAAACAGACGGAGGGAAATATATCAAATCAGAACAGTCAAGTTTGAATTAAATTATCATCTTGGGTTAACAAACATAAAGTTAAAGCTAACTTACCAAAAACTCCAGTATCTTCCAGACAATGCTTGTTTTGATGCTTGCAAGCCAAACATGCTGTAAAGTCAGATCAACGCATGTATTCTCCAGACCTACTGGGGCAGCAGAGAACTCCAACACTGATCTCCAGGTTTTTTTTCATCCAGAAATAAAGCACCAAAGATTTAGCAGGACAGACTCTAGAAAACGAATGCAGTGATAGTCTGTAAAGCTTTAGGGACATGATGTAGTTTGTAGTTTATGTTAAAATTATGAAGGCAAAATGTGCCAATTTGTAATGCTGAAAACTTATAAACAAACTTAAAACTCTGTCCTATCTTCACTGTAACAAATGGCAGAGAAATTATTTGAATGCAGAAGCTGCTCATTTCAGAAATAGACCTGGGGAAAAAAGGTGTGGAAACAATTTTCACTTATAATTGTCATCAAATTTCAGCTAAAAAAATACAATATAATGAATAAAGGTAGAACACTGAAATTTACATGTTACAATTACAATTTACATTGTACAATTTTCAAGTAGAAAGCCTAAAGATATTATAATTTTTTGAGAAATTATGAGAGCAAATAAAATGCATTCTATTTACAACGTGAGACTATTTTATGTGATAAGATTTTGCTACCGAAGTTGAGACTCATCAAGCATCTTTTTTCCAATCTCCTACAGATCAGCAGTTTCTGAAATACTCCAACCAGTCCACTTAAAATCAACAAATCAACAAACACATTCAAAGTCTCCTAAAACTTCAGCAAATCCTCTTGACCATGTCTAAATGGCGGTCACACTTTATTTTGATGGTCCGTTTGTGGAATCTAAGTTACATTGCAACTAATTCTCATTAGATTATAAGTAGCCTGTTAGGTTGGGGTTAGGGTTGGGGTTAGGGGTAGGGTTAGTGTAAGTTGACATGTACTTGCAAAGTTTCTTATAGTCAGTTAAATGTCTGTTAAATGTCAGTATCAACGGATATTAAGTAGACAGTCTACCAATACTCAAATGGACCATCAAAATAAAGTGTTTCCTAAATGGCTATATGTGTTAAGTTGCTGACATGCTAACATCAGCATTGCCTGATTAGATATTTGCATTAGCAAGCAGTTGTAAGTACTGTTACAGAGTTTCTGCAGGTTTCATCAAGTCAAACTGAAGACTGTTTAAGACCTTTTTAAAACAATTATGTATGAACTCTCAGACTTTTACAAGGCTAAACACTAAGGAATTTTTTTATGGAAAAGATTTTTACTTAATTTGAAATACAAATTATGTTATTTCTTAGCCACGTATTTCAAACAATAACTACTAATGTTTTAGTAAGGAAGATAATTAAACCATATTGGTACACTGAACTAATAAATAAAACATTTGTAAATTGTTTTATTGAGATGGATTGTTGGTGATTGGTTGGCTGTTGGCCTGATTGGGTAAATATGCACCTGCTTAAAATGACCAACGAAACAATATTTCAAATAACTCAAGACTTTTAATTAAGACCTAAAATTTCAGCATGGTGGCTCAGTGGTGAGCACTGTCGCCTTACAGCAAGAAGGTTGCTGGTTTGAGTCCCGGCTGGGTCAGTTGGCATTTCTGTAAGTTCGCGCGTTCTCCTCGTTTTTGCGTGTGTTTCCTCTAAGTGCTCTCGTTTCCCCCGCAGTCCAAAGATGTGGTGTAGGTGAATTGGGGAAAGAAAATTGGCTGTAGTGCGTGAATACGAGTGTGTATGGGTGTTTCCCAGTACTGGGTTGCAGCTGGAAGGGCATCTGCTGCATAAAACATATGCTGGAATAGTTGGCGGTTCATTCCACTGTGGTGACCACTGAAAAACAAGGGATTAAGCCTAAGGAAAATGAATGAATGAAATTTAACTCCACAGACACCATAGCTGCGTCCCAAATCGCATACTCATGCACTATTCTATGCCATTTTGTAGTATAAATAGTGTAAGTAGTGCGTTCACACTGATAACTCTAAAAATTATGATGCACTCATTCCACCAGTAATATGAAGTGTGAACTTTATTTATATTGGATTGTGAAAGCAAATTTCTCCTACGAGAGTGATTATAGCGCCTCTCGATGGTGAATGTGGTTATACTCATGACAGGTATTATTTGGTATTTTGGTCATTTATTTAATGAATTTGGCAACCGTCAAACGTCATCAGGGAAACGGCTTGAACTTCCACTTAGTAAAAAAGCCATTAGTGTTCCATTTGGGACAACACTACATACATATACTATACTGTTGAGTGTGTAAGTGCATAAGTACATAGTGTGTATAGTGCATAGTGTGTCATTTGGGACACAGCTCTAGTGTAATAAAATGGCCGATCAACGTATATTGGTTTAAATGTGTTTAAATGTGCACACGTAGCTCAAACACTACGGTAAAGAAAAAAAAAAGATTTTCACACAGCTTATGATCTGCCAACATTTACTTGGCAAAAAGCAAAATACAGCATAAATCTTTCTCATAAAACATCACCCAGAGATGGAACACTCCAATCTGAGCATGTATACAATAGCTCTGCTTGCCCACTGGTATAAACAAGCCAAAATCAACACGGCATTTAGTAGTAAAGCGTGTTCCCTCAAGACAAACTACTGATCGTATAATCAGGCCTTGAACCACCAACAAAGAGACACAATTTAGAAAGAAACGGAGCAATTGTGCCAATGAGCCTGAGGAGAATTACTCAGTGTTGTGTAATGTTATACAATGGACCCTCTTCAAAAGTTACCCTTAAATAAAGCTCTAAGTAACTGTGCTCTTTTCTCGTTTACTTCACTTGAGAGTTTGTAGTTGCCAGATTTTTTTTGCTGATCTCATAAAAGCGGCCCGCAGCTGCATGTCACCGTCACAGATCTCTCTGCTGAAACTGTTTTGTGTAAGAAGCATTAATATTCCATGAATAGCAGGAATGCTGAGTCATTTCTTCAGGCCTAATCACACACTTTGCTGAATTTATTCCATGCTGTGATCTAGTGATCTGTGATCAATGGTCCAAACAACAGATGGGCTACATTGTGAGCAGTTTTAGGGGTCGTTCATACACAAAGTTTCTTTGCTAATACTGTAAAAACATGATATGCAGTGCTCATGAATCACGAATGGTCTCCCATGTCAAAATAAAACAGTTGTCAAGCCAATGCTACAGTATACTGAACACAGAAGATCGCCAAGCTTGCCTTAATCAGAGTTCCTCTAATTGGTCCACTGCTTTGGAACTGACATTAGTGAGCAGTGCTGCATGTAAAAGTTGAACTTCTTTTAAACTTGACACCAGTGGTGGGAAAGAGTACTGAAAAATCATACTCAAGTAAAAGAACCACTACTTGCCCAAAAATGTAGTGTCCTCTTAAAAGTACACAAGAGTCGTAAGTAGTACACTGTGAAAAGTTGAAGAGTTTACATGCTGTACAGTTTGCGCAGGGATGTATAAACGTAACATTCAGTAGTGCAGTTAATGATCTTCCTTCCTTGATATTTGTTCCTTCCTTCCTTCCTTTCTTCCTTCCACTGTTTGTTCGTTCCGTCCTTGTCCTTTCCATTCATTTGTTTGTTCCTTTATTCATCTGTTCCTTCTTTCGTTCCCCCTTTCTTTCATTCACTTGTTCATTCATTCTTTTGACCCTTCCTTCATTTAGTCCTTTGTTCATTCATTCATTAGTTTGTTCGTTCCTTCCTTAGTTTGTTCAGTCCTTTCTTGAATCCTACATTCATTTGGTCCTTCCTTCCATTCCTTGTTCAGCCTAATAAGTGAGTGTCAGAAGCGCAGCACCATGTGCTCAGGCTCGAACCAGCGACCTTCTTGCTGT
Source organism: Danio albolineatus (assembly GCA_903798035.1). Lineage (NCBI taxonomy): Eukaryota > Metazoa > Chordata > Actinopteri > Cypriniformes > Danionidae > Danio > Danio albolineatus. Next base: position 1,820,216 of record CAIGQQ010006052.1, on the reverse strand, counting down.
GAGGCGAACGTGCTACCCACTAGGCCACCGTGGCACCACTGGGTCAATATACCGAAGTTTTATTCTTATGTCTGATCTGAGGGTTTTCTTCATGTTTGTGGCACTAGAAGTCCAGAACGAGTTATGATGTAGTTTGATACTTAATATTTTAAGCACTTCTTCGAACCTTTATTATGAGCATTAGTTAAAATGATATGTCATCAGTGTACATCAGTTTAAGATCCATTTGACCCCATACTGATGTCATAAATAAGAAAAGCAGTGAAGTGAGGTCAAGACAAAACAGACCTGTTCATGTAGTGCTATACACAAAATATTACATACACTGTAAAAATATTTACATAAATGAAAAGTTTTTCCATATTTTGTGAATCATTTTTTTATTATTTATTTATAATTTTAATTGCACTGTGAGACCTTTATCTTTCCTCCAACAACTTTTGATGTTGCAAAGTTAGGAAAATTTAATCATGAAATACAGAACCTGTTAATTAATGGATTTTTTAATAGTGTATTTACATGACTAAGACAAGAAACCTGAAGCAGATGCTAAAAATATCAGTCTAATGTTAGCACTTTTTTTTTCACCTTTAATAATTTTGTACAAATATTGAAAACTATAATATTAAAAACTGTTAGTAGTATTAAAAAATAGCAGTAAGCTATACATTTTAATAATTATTTTATCATTTTAACATTTTTAAAATGTAAATTGTAACTCTGGTGTGAGTTTGGGGGCACAAAGGGTGTGTAGTGGAAACCTGTTTGAAAACAATCAATATTTTTCTTAGAAACCTTCCCTGACGAGCTTCTAGCCTTGAAACCACACACTTCAGCCATTTTTAAAATAATACATTTAAAAAGACAGCTGACTCTAATCACTGAGCAAATAACACACTGCTCAGGATTTTCAGACTGTCCTCGTTACACTTTGTGACAAAAGTTCTTTATCGTGCTGAATTGTGTGGCCGTCATCCAGCGAGGTGCAAATGTCCCTATGAACCATTTATCTGCCAGAAAGCAGACTGTTTGGAAATCATTTACGTCATCGCTCACCTGAACAGCAAAGGTTCACGGAGACAAATATTGATTGAATCTGAGCTTTTACCGTCACTGTAAACACATGATCGATAACACAGCGGACTGAGAGAAAGTTGTGTCTGGTCAAGCTGAGCAAGGCTGCGTCAGAGGTTTCTGTTTGTTTAAAAAGCATTTCTGAGCACATTTCTTTATGTTTAGTAATGGAATAATGCAGAAATTCAACACACTATTTGCCTCACAGTCACAAGCTTTTTCCAATTATAAAGTTGTAGACAGTACATAAATAAATTAATATCACTTTTTAGGTTTCTCTTTAGATTTGAAACACCTATCTATCTGTCTGTCTGTCTGTCTGTCTCTCTGTCTGTCTGTCTGTCTATCTATCCATCTAAACTCAAAAAATGTATGTTTCACGTTTGTTCTAACCACTTACTTTTAATGCGCTGAAACTACACAACTCAACAGTATTTTTGGGGATAACTAAATTGTTTTATGTTCAATCCACTTAAATTTGTAAAAAGGAATAAGTTAACTTAATTCCTTTATTCTGTCCCAACACAAATTGATTGTGTGGAACCCAATGTTTTTTTCCAGTGCATCTGGTCTGTCTACATGGTAAAAAGTGGTTAGTCACTTAAAGGGAGTAAACCAATTGCCTTAAAAGCAACAAGTTGACTTTACAAAAATTGTGTAAGTAAACCCATCGTAACTTGGAACTGTTAAGTTGACTTAATTTCTATAATTATGCAAATTGTACTCACTATTTAAAAATAAAAATAATCACTTTTTTTCAATACACCTTTAATATATATATAACTGTAGATTTTATAAACTTAATGAAGCACCAAATATGTGATATTGTAATAATTACAGTAATTATTTGAAAACAAAAATAGTCTAAATTGCTAAAATAATCTGGCGCTGTAAAAAGGGATTAGGTGACTTTAAACAGTGAGTACAATTAGCATACTTATAAAAATGAAGTCAACATAACAGTTCCAAGTTACTGTACAATGGGTTTACTTACATTATGTTTATGAAGTCAACTTGTTGCTTTTAAGGCAATTGGTTTACTCGCTTTAAGTAACTAACCACTTTTTACAGTGTAATTAATATTACCTTTGAGGAAAAAAAAATATTTCTCAAAGCACAAATTATTTATCCCTAACTGCTTAATATAATTAATTTCTGTAGAAAAAAAATGCACATTTTAGCTTACTTGACCTTCTCTTTAAAGTATGTTGGCTGACATTTTTTGTTTGTTTGCCTTATTGCCTTTTAAACTGCTTACTTAACACGTTCTTATTTCCATTAATCCATTCATTTATTCATTTTCTTTTCGGCTTAGTCCCTTTATTAATCTGGGGTCGCCACAGCAGAATGAACCGCCAATTTATCCAGCATTAGTTTTACGCAGTGGATGCCCTTCCAGCAGCGACCCATCTCTGGGAAACATCCATACACACTCATTCACACACATACACTACGGACAATTTAGCCTACCCAATTTACCTGCACTGCATGTCTTTGGACTGTGGGGGAAACCGGAGCACCTGTAGGAAACACACGCGAATACAGGGAGAACATACAAACTCCACACAGAAACACCAACTGACCCTGCCGAGGCTTGAACCAGCGACCTTGTTGCTGTGAGGCAACAGCACTACCTACTGCGCCACTGCATCGCCCTCTTATTTCCATAATAATAATCAGTGGCGCCTGCAGCTGTACGGCTGTACGCACTGTGCATACCTACCATGAGAGGGCGGGAATTGATGCCGCTTATTTATTCATTTATTTATTTATTTATTACATAATTTTAATTGATTATTAGCCAGTATATATTACAATATATTGACAAAACAAGAAAGAATAACAGCAAATAAAGGTGTGTGTTTGTGTGTTTTAAAGCGTGTATATACTTCCATGGTGCATGGGTAAATAAATCTTTACTTTAGGCTTTATTTTTGCGGCAGTTTTTCCGCGAACTAAAATTACAATTCAGATAACTATTGTTTAAAACAAGGTTCAAAGTGAGTAAACGCTCTTTGAAACAGATAAACATATTTGAGACATTTGCCAATAGGCCTAAAACTAAGGCCTAAGACCGCAGTCTTATCAGCACCTGAGCCGGGGAAACTCCAGGCCTAGCCCGCGCGCATCCTCCTTGCACAGAAATTTATCTGACCGACTGACAAAAAGATGCAGACATCTCCATTCTCACAACGAATTTCGGAGTTGTCTCAGCCTTACATCCGAGTTTGTTCTTCCAAGGTAATGTGGGAACATGTTCAGTGCTGTTGTGAATACTTTGTATACGGCTGTCCTGCTCAATCAAATTATTTGATTAAATGAAATAAATCGTAATTGACCGGCGCAACAGGAAAAACAGTTTAATATAGGCTTCTCTGAAACTGTGAATATTTCACTTTAATTTTATTTAGGCTAGATTATTATTTTATTTGACAATCAAGTTCGTGTTTTGGCATTGTTGAAGCATATAGCGTTTCGTTCTTCTGTTTTATCTTATAAATAACTCACCAACAAAAATATTTAAACCATGAGACAAACTATTCGAAATTCGTTTAAAAAAAATTTTTCCAAGAAAATATACAAATTACATTTTTGATTGAGTCCGTCCACTACTCAACTGTGCGGATGGATGATTTTCGGTCAGTGGAAATAAGGGTTTAATCTTCACTAATGGTTGTATCACAATCTTCTGTAATATGCAAATTTATAATTTAATATGTCATAATTTTTAAATACGAAATATTAATATTTAAAAAGGAAATTATGTCGTAACGAATGCCCTTAATGAATGTAGCCTTTGACAGTAAGCATCAGTGTTTCGAGATGATTGGGGGAAAGGGGGCGGGACGGTGCTGGATTTATGCGTACCTTGGAATAAAATCCTGCAGGCGCCCCTGATAATAATAATAATAACAAAAATAATAATAATACAAACATTTTGTGTTTGTTGTTATAATATGATTAGGTTTTGTCAATACTCAGTTATTAATAGTGGATTTTATAATTATCAGTTTTGAAAACATGTTTTGTGGAAACAGTGATACGTTTGATGAAAATAATGTTCAAATTAAGAGCATTTATTTGAAATAGAACATTCGTCTACATGTTAAATTTCTTTATGATCATTCTTGAACAATTTAATGTGTCATTATTGAGGAATATAAAAATACACATTAAAATAAACACATATTTAATGGTATTCCGAGTGGTATTAAACACAGTTTCTAATAGTTTTCACTAATAATAATAATAATAATAATAGCTATAACTACAGTAAGACCAAATTTAACATATTGTTAGTGTGATCTTTTTAATCAAAGTTCCATCATACTGGGTCAAAGTGTTTGAATTTGTACAAACACTATCTGATTAAATCCATATTGAGCTGGAGGTCTCTTGTATGCAGACTGAGACGTGTGTATGTTATTCTAGTATGGGTTTGATTTCTCAACCATCAAATTATGGCCAGCATGTAAACTATTGAAAATTATCTCAGTTATATATATATAGGGAAACCCTCACAGCGACTCTGTCTGTCTGTCTCGCTCTCTGTCTGCACTACAATAGAACCAGTAGTGATTTCTAATGTAATTTAGAAACAGTCACAGTTTCAGAATATCTATGAGCAAGTCCATAAAAGTTCATGAGAATATTGTGTCATAAGAATCCAATTGAGAACGTGAATACTTGGCATGCATCATAATGCTCAGAATATAATAAAAGTCAAATTGCATGTGATGTGCTTCCAGACATTTGGCTTGGACAAAAAATGTGCTTGAATAAAGCATCTGGAGCTGGTGCTGTATTTGATATTGATTCCTCAGTTGAAGTGTTGACAACACACTGTTCCCAAGGGCAAACCAAATATACTTTCTTACATGCAATAGGCTCGCATGCTAGTGATGAGTAAACATTTTTCGTCAGGATATTTCCAAAGTCGCAGTGGAGGTCAATGGGTTTGAAAATCTTCTCTTCTGGTTATTTTAAGGGGGTAGTTCACACATAAGTTTCAATCCTGTCATTCTTTACTCAATCTTCATGTCATTCTAAACTTGTATGGCTTCCTTCTGTGCAACACAAAACATTGGGCATTCAATGGTTCCAATCTTGGGCAACCTGTTTGGAAACAATCATTATTCGTGAGATTTTTTTTCCTTTCCATTCAATACTTCAGTTAAATATAACTACATTAATTAATTAGTTTCCACCTAATTTGTTACAGTTTTCAGTAATAAATATGTTGGGAAAACTTATTCCTTTAGGTTTAAGAAGTTTAATAAATTTAAGTTAAACTTAAGTAATTTATTAGTCAGTTTATTTATTCATTCATTCATTTTCTTTTCGGCTTAGTCCCTTTATTAATCCGGGGTCGCCACAGCGGAATGAACCGCCAACTTATCCGGCATTTGTTTACGCAGCGGATGCCCTTCCAGCCTCAACCCATCTCTGGGAAACACATCCATACATTGTCATTCACACACATACACTACGGACAATTTAGCTTACCCAATTCACCTGTACCGCATGTCTTTGGACTGTGGGGGAAACCGGAGCACCCGGAGGAAACCCACGCAACCACGGGGAGAACATGCAAACTCCACACAGAAATGCCAACTGGCCCAGCCGGGGATCGAACCAGCGACCTTCTTGCTGTGAGGCGAACGTGCTAACCACTCGGCCACCGTGGCGCCCAGTTTATTTATAAGTAATTTATTTAAATTAATCTAATGAGGGGCAGTTCAGTGGTTAGTATTGTCGACTCACTGCAAAAGGGTCACTGGTTCGAGTTCCAGCTGGACCAGTCGGCATTTCTGTGTGGAGCTTGCATGTTCTCCCTGTGTTCACGTGGGTTTTCTCCAGGTGCTCCAGTTTCCCCCACAGTCCAAAGACATGTGCTATAAGTGAAATGAATAAGTGAAACGAATAAACTAATAGTTGGGGGTTCATTCCACTGAGGCGACTCCTTTTAAATAAGGGACTAAGCCAAAGGAAATCCAATGAGACTTTTTTCAGTGTTCATTTTCAATCTGGTGCAATAATTAAGAAACATTACTGCCGTACCATGCCTGCAGTAGTTAAATTTGAAAATTATCAAAACATTTTTGGAAGTTTAATCTGGCTCAATGATTGATGCTAAGCTAAGCTAAAAAATGCTCCTGTCAGATCCAGAGATCGGCTGAATGGATTCAAAAATTGCACAATTCAACTATTTCACTCTAGAAAAAAAACGGGAGGTAATGTCCGTTTCCGATTGAGTCTGATTTCCGATCATGAGATCAGATCTGGACATCCCTAATAGAAAGTCGTTGCACACTAACATGCACATAAAAAGTAAAGGAATTTAAAAATTAAAAGTATACTCTGTGCTTTATACAAACCACACGCATGCCTGATCAAAGCTGTGTCACGTTATGCAATATTAAACCGTCATAAGAATCCTTGCTGATGAAGGGTTTTGCACAATGATATGCATCTTTCTCCAGTCGTACACACACATGCACACACAGTAACCTTCAGCATGGTGAAGTGAGTGTGTTTCTCCTCCCTCTTGCTCTTGTAACATCATATTGTCTAATGATAACCCCTGTCCACGCCAGTCTCCGTCAGCTGGTAATACATTTCTTAATCTGTTTCGAAGTGGAACAGAGGCGCCTGGGGTTTACAGTTATTCATTCCCAGAAAAAAGAAAAAGAAAAGAAAAATAACCTGGATAGTGTATCCAGATACATTTTTTTTTAAATGTGTGGATCGGTATGACTTTTAAAATTTGCTATTAAAGTTTCATTTTGTCAAAACTGTCAATTACTATTACAAGCTGGGATTTTTTTTTTGTTTAGTTTTTTCTTTTTTATATATATATGCTAAAACAATACTTATTCCTGCAAAGCTGCAGTCGACCGCTAGCTCTCTGCAACTCTCACATGGAAGTGAAGCAGGGCTGCGGCCGGTCAGTACCTGGATTGGAGACCACATGGGAAAGTTAGGTTGCTGCCAGAAGTGGTGTTAGTGAGGCCAGCAGGGGGCGATCAACCTGTGGTCTGTGTGGGTAATAATGCCCCAGTATAGCGAAGGGAACTCTATACTGCTCAGTGAGCGCTGTCTTTAGGATGAGACATTAAACCGAAGTCCTGACTCTCTGTGGTCATTAAAAATCCCAGGATGTCCTTCAACAAAAATAGGGGTTCAACCCTGCTATACTGGCCAAATTTGCCCACTGGCCTCTGTCCATCATGGCCTAACCATCCCCATATCATAATTGGTTTCATCACTCTGTCTTCTCTCCATCAATCAGCTGGTGTGTGTGTGCGGTCTGGCCGTTACATAATCAAAGTGCACAATGGTAGTGGATGTTTTACACAAAAATGTTTAAAATTCCTCTGAGTGTCCAGAACTATATAAGCGTAAAGAATTATTAATTATTAATTAATAAGGAAATAATAATTATTAATTCTTATTATTATTACTCCAATCTTCAGTCTCAAATAATCCCTCAGAAATCATTATAATATGCTAATTGGTTAATTCTTTGACAAAATGGAAATATTTTAAAAATGTAAATTTTAGTTTTTAGCGATTTAATTTAGCCTCGTTTTATATAAATGGCTTTTATATTTATATTTTTATATTATATTTACATTATATTAATATACCAAAAATTAAGCTTCTCGAAAATTTGAAGTGGATCAAAAAGAGTTGTTCAAAACTCTTCTAAGACAAGAATAAAATGTTTTGAACCACTTCAAATGTTGAATACTACTGTATATTTCCTGCCTGTTATTAAGGTATTGTCTGTTTATTAATACTAATAAAGTACATATTCTGCATGATTTTATTCTACATCCCTCACCCTGGCAATACCTAAACCCAACTACGGTAACACTTTATTTTGATGGTCCATTTGAGTATTAGTATATGCTTCATATCTGTTGATACTGACATTTAACAGTCCTTCAACAGACATTTTACTGACTAAAAGAAACTTTACAAGTACATGTCAACTTACACAAACCTTAACCCCAACCCCAACCAAACAGTCTACTTATAATTTAACGAGAATTAGTTGACATGTAGATGCAATGTAACTTAAATTCAACAAACGGACCATCAAAATAAAGTGTGACCCCCAACTACTAACTATTATTGGGGGATTTACTGGGCTAATAGTTGGTGGTTTGTTATAGCAAGAATTGTTCCTTAAAGCAAAGTGTGACCATTTAAAAAATAATAAAACAATCTTACTGGCCCAGAAACTTTTCTACATCAATAATAATGAGAGATATTAGTCAGGGATTTCTCATGCTGCATGACATGATGTATTGTGCAGTTGTCCTTTCCCTTCAGCAATCAATTGTCTTTCCTTTGAACTGTGAAGAAGAAAAAAAAGGCTTCACGGCTCACAAATGCACTTTTGTTATCAGGCTTGTACTCGCCAGGGAAAGGAAAGACTGCCAAGGTTTGAGGCCTGACTGAATTTTTGAAGCTCAATGGTTTTGTTCCCTGAAGTTAGTGTGTTTTATGCTGTGGGTGTGAAACTGTCAGAGTGTGTTTAAGTGTTTGTGGAAGAGGAGTGTCTTCATCTGCTCCTGGAAACACTTGATTTTAGCAGTTCGGTTGGAGGTTAGAAACTCAATTCACCAGAGAGGAACAGAGAGGGTGAAGGTTTTGGATTGATCACTCAAACACATGCTGACAGTTTCACACCCACAGCATGAAACACAACCGACCAAATTATCATCAATCAATCCATTTATATTTCTTTCATCCATTCATTTGATAATTGATCTATCCATCAGTCCATTCATCAGTCCATCCATCTATCCAGCTGTCCGCGCATTTTTCTTTCATCATCCATATATTTATCATCCATCTGTCCATCCATACAGCTGTCTACCATCCACCCAATCATTCTTCTGTGTTTATATTTCTATCTTCCATCTGTTCATCCATTCATCAATCCATCGATCAAATCATTGATATATATATCTATTCATCCACCTCTCCATCCATCCATCCACCTGTCTGTCTGTACATTTATTTTTCAATCATCTATCCGTCCATCCATCTCTCCATTAATCAGTCAATTCACCCATCTCTCCATTAAGATCAATCCATTCATCCATCCAGCCACCCAATCATCCATCTGTTATCATTCTATCTTCCATCTGTTCATCCATCCATTCATTAATCTTTCAAATCATTGATAAATCCATCCATTCATCCACACATATCCATCTATTCACTCATCTGTCCATCCATCTGTACATTTATCTGTACATTTATCTTTCTATGACCCATCCATCCATCCATCCACACATCTCTCCATTCATCAGTTGATCCAGTGATCTCTTCATTCATCAGTCAATTCCGACCATCTCTCCATTCATCCATCAGTTCATCCATCCATCCATCCAATGACCCAGCTATCCATCTGTTTAACGTTCTATCTTCCATCTGTTTATCCATCCATTCATCATTCTATCTTTCAAATC
>CAIGQQ010006052.1:1776289-1804697 GCA_903798035.1 Danio albolineatus | reverse complement strand
GTTCAGAGCAAGTCTCCAGTTAATGACTCACTGATTCAAATGATCTGTTCAGAGAAAGTCTTTAATTAAATATTCACTGATTCAAATGATCTGTTCAGAGGAAGTCTCCAGTTAACAACTCCCTGATTCAAATGATCTGTTCAGAATCATTGATTCAAATGGTTCATTCACAGCAAGTCTTCAGTTAAAGACTCACCGATTCAAGTGATCCATTCAGAGCAAGTCTTCAGTTAACGATTCACTGATGAAAATCTTCTGTTGCTGTTAATGACTCACTGACTTGATTTTTTTTTACCATCAATATTTGACATTTCTCCCCTCGAAAACAATTTGTCTTTCTGTAACTAAGCATGTTAATATGAAGCAGGTGACTGGTTGTCTGTTTCTAAGCATCAAGCTGCAAAATTCAAGAGCATCAAGAGCAGACTCCACATGCATGAAACATCCCTCAATACCGGGGTTAAAAGTTTCCACAGTCCATCTAAGCTGAACGATGCACAACAAGTAGAAAGCTAAAAAAAAAACATGTTTTCAAGAACCAAATGTGGAATTATCCTGAACAAACTGCCGTTTATGGTCAAGCAGGTCTAAGATCAGTTCCATTAGCTCACGTCTGCAGATACTGGCAGCAGACTGAGAATCTCCGTCAAATCAGAGCGTCTGTCCAACAGATGGCCGTAAACCAGCATCTCTTCTTCAGCTCAGCACATGTGTTCAGGCCTGCATTAATCAGAGCTGTCAGACAGAAACATCAGACTCTTCACAGGCTTCATGCTCAGTGTGTCCTCAAACAGTGACTCAGCATTAAATACACGCAGCAGGCTTTGAGCTGATCCAGCGGCTGCTGCTGCTGTCCAAGCTGGCTTTTCTCTGACATCATATATTTGATATATTTGTACATTCGTGGGCGTGTGTACAGTATGTACAGAAGACTTTAACACATTTTTAAACACAATAGTTTTAATAACTCATTTCTAATCACTGATTTCTTTTATCTTTGATATGATGACAGTAGATAATATTTTACTAGATATTTTTCAAGATGGTTTTCAGCTTCAAGTGCATTTTAAAGGCATAAATAGGGTAATTAGGCATGTTAGTATAATTAGGCAAATCATTGTTTAATGCTGGTTTGTTTTGTAGACCATCAAAAAATATATTGTTTAAAGCTAATAATATTGTAAAATATATATATATATATTTTTTTTTTATTAAAAAACTGCTTTTATTTAAGCTGAAATAAAACAAATAAGACTTTCTCCAGAAGAAAAAATTACCATAGGAAATACTGCAAAAACCTTCCTCTGTTAAACATCATCTGGAAAATATTTGAAAAAAAATTAAAAATTAAAAAAAAAAAAAAAAAAAGAATAATTCTGACTTTAACTGTATATAGACACACAAACATATAAATAGATGTATTAAATATTAATTGTTTATAAGATTGCTATACACAAGACTAATTTAAAATTATTATTGGTTCCCTGAATTTCTGAGTAAAATGCTCATTTGTGTTTCATCTTATAACCTACTGAGGTATACAATTAGTATAATTTACAGCATTTATTTTCAGGAAACTGCTAATATAAATACTGTATATATAAACAACTCTGAAAACATGGCACATTTTCTGTTGAAAATGTAGGCCCATATGATTTTCTTTTTTAAATATTTCCCAAATGATGTTTAACAAAGCAAGGAGATTTTCACAGTATGTCTGATAATATTTTTTCTACTGGAGAAAGTCTTATTTGTTTTATTTTGGCTAGAATAAAAGCAGTTTTGATTTTTTTATAGACCATTTTAAGGTCAAAATTATTAGGCCCTTTAAGCATTTTTTTTCAATAGTCTACAGAACAAACTATCATTATACAATAATTTGGCTAATTACCATAACCTGCCTAGTTAACCTAATTAACCTAGTTAAGCCTTTAAAAGTCACTTTAAGCTGCATAGAATTGTCTTGAAATATATTTAGTAAAATATTATTTACTGTCATCATAGCAAAGATAAAAGAAATCAGTTATTAGAAATTAGTTATTGAAACTATTATGTTTAGAAATGTGTTTAGAAAAACTGCTCTTCATTAAACAGAAATTGGGGGAAAAAAATAAACAGGGGGGCTAATAAATTTGACTTCAACTGCATGTATGTATGTATGTATGTATATATATATATACTTGGTTGTTTCAAAAAAATTTGGCCAAAATATTAAAAAACTCAGGGGTATGAAATTTTTTCGCATACATAAACCCAACCACTCGATTTGTCCATATTTTACATTTTTGGTAAACAAATGCTCTGAATAATTATTCTTAACTGTAATTATGAAGACACGCCGTCGGTACTAGGTAGTATAGTAAATCACAACTGAACATTTTTTTTTAAATGGGGTTATTAATAGGTAAGAAAGAGAGCCAATAATAACTCAATAATAAAGTGATCTCTTATGGCCCATTTCCAGTGAGCTGTACAGTATGGGTTGGTATGCTTTTATGGCTGCTTCACCTGTCAAAGGTACCAAAAAGTAAACAGCACCACACCACATTTTGGGTACCCTTTCCAAAGGGTACTGGCACGACAAATACGTACCAAAAGCCTGAGCTAGACCAATGAGTTAGACGCGCAGCTGAACGCCATTGGTTTACAGACAAACATCAGTAGCGCGTCCAGGAGAATGAAAACAAAGGAAGCGCCATTTTTAAATACACAGCCAAGACATTACATTGTAATAATATATACATATACAAATGAGCCATGGTCAACCCGAGCTCAAACAAACCTTGTCGTTGTCTTGATGAACAGCCACAAAGCCAAGACCATAATCTGCCGTGTCCTGTTGTTGTTTATAAGGCCGTCTAAAAGCGCCAGCGGTTTCGCGTTCCCCAGAGAGCTCGCGTGCTCTCGCCACGTGTCTATATTTGAAATGATGAACTTCTTGAGCTGACGATAATATCGTGCGAGTGATTATTGGAGTGCTTCTGACATCTCATTTCTTTCCAGAAGCACTAATCTTTGTTTTATTCTCTGTCAGATAACATTTCAAACATTTCAGACATTTAATTTGAGAATGACAAATGTTTTCATTTGTTGTGATTAAACAGTTATTCCACCATTAATTTCATAACTGTTCTTAAATTCCAGCATTGTGTTGTCTGAAAAACAAATATATATTAACAAGTTTGAAAACATTGCACATTTTTGTTGATTTTGTTTTAAAAAGCATCTCTGAATAATATTTATATTTTAAATGTGGAAAATATACACTCACCGGCCACTTTATTAGGTACACCTGTCCAAATGCTCGTTAATGCAAATTTCTAATCAGCCACATTGCAGCAACTCAATCCATTTAGGCATGTAGACATGGTCAAGACGATCTGCTGCAGTTTAAACTGAGCATCAGAATGGAGAAGAAAGGTGATTTAAGTGACTATGAACGTAGCATGGTTGTTGGTCTCAGACAGGCTGGTCTGAGTATTTCAGAAACTGCTGATCTACTGGGATTTTCACACACAACAATCTCTAGGGTTTACAGAGAATGGTCCAATAAAGAGAAAATATCCAGCAAGCAGCAGATCTGTGGGCGCAAATGCCTTGTTGCTGCCAGTGGTCAGAGGAGAATGGCCAGACTGGTTCCAGCTGATAGAAAGGCAACAGTAACTCTAACCACTTGTAACAACCGATGTATGCAGAAGAGCATCTCTGAATGCACAACAAGTCCAACCTTGAGGCAGATGGACTACAGCAGAAATAGACCATGCTGGGTGCCACTCCTGTCAGCTAAGAACAGTAAACTGAGGCTACAATTTGCACAGGCTCACCGAAATTGGACAATAGAATATTGAAAAAACGTTGTCTGATGAGTCTCGATGTCTAATTCAGATAGTAGAGTCAGAATTTGGCATCAACACCATGAAAGTATGGATCCATCCTGCCTTGTATCAATGGTTTAGGCTGGTGGTGGTGGTGTATGTGTGTGGGATATTTTCTTAGCACACATTAGGCCCATTAGTAGTAATTGAACATCATGTCAATGCCACAGCATACCTGAGTATTGTTGTCCATCCCTTTATGACCACAGTGTACACATCTTCTGATGCTACTTCCAGCAGGACAACGCACCATGTCATAACCTGTGAATCATCTCAGACTGGTTACTTTAACATGAGTTCACAGTACTCAAAGGGCCTCCACAGTCACCAGATCTCACCCCAGTGGAGCACCTTTGGGATGTGGTGGAACGGGAGATTTGCATCATGGATGTGCAGCCAACCAATCTTCAGCAACTACGTGATGCTGTCATGTCAATATGGACCGAAATCTCTGAGGAATATTTCCAGTACCTTGTTGAATCTATGCCGTAAAGGATTAAAACCATTCTGAAGGCAAAACAGATCCAACCCGGTACTAGTAAGGTGTACCTAATAAAGTGGCCGGAGAGTGTAAATACAATCTAAAAGATGCTTGGTTGTTTCAGCCCAAATTTGTGTAAAATATGATTTATTTTTTTCCACTCAATTTGTCCATCTTTAACTCAACTTAAAGAATGTAAAAGGATCCTTTTATCACTGTCATTCTGAACACAGTATCAAACAAGGTTCAGCTGTAAAACACATACTGAACAGCTTTTATGACTTATTAACCTTTACTGTTTGGCTCACTTATTTAAGAGTTAAAGAGTGGCACATGTGTGCTTCATTGTTTTCTTTCTTTAGGAAGTAACTGGTTTCAATCAGTGATTTGGAATTGTAAGGCATCTCTCTCTCTCTCTCGACCCCCTTACGTAGCTTTTTAAATATGTATGATTATAATTAGACTACACCGGCATGAGGCCATGAATCTTTCAGAGGCAACAGTTATATAAGAAGTCAGTCCCGAAACATATTCTGACAAGCATAGACAGAGGAGGGAATTTCTGTTCTAGTAGGGTTTGTTTACACTACACTGTTTTCAACTAAAAAAAGAAAACCTTTCATGAATTTTGGCTGTTTGTTTACATGACGGATGCCTAAAAAAACAACCTTTTGAAAGCTGATCTCAAGAGTCTCAAACCACAAAAGCATGATTTTGTAAAATGGTAGCATCCTGTATTGTAAGTGTGTTATTATAATCTTCTAGTACTTGCATTGTAAAAAAAAAAGTTGACTTTACTTTTAAAAAATGAGTAAATCTGTTGTTTTTTATGTGATTAATTAACTTTGTCAACTATGTGCATTATTATTAAAATGAGATTCTAATGGTCTAATCCGATTCAATGATTTACGCTAAGCTAAGCTGAAAGTGCTCCAGCCAGACCCGGAGATTGGCTGAATTATTAAAAAATATTAAAAGTCATTTGTTTAACTGGTGACCAATTTCCAAAAAACAAACAAATAAAAAAAAGTCGAGCATTCTTTTAAAAGTGAGAAAACCCGTTGTAACTTGGAACCGTTAAGTTGACTTAATTTTTATAATTATGCACAGTCTATTTACTTAATAATACTAATAAGATGCTGATGGTCTAATCCCATTCAATGATTTATGTTAAGCTAAAAGTGTTCCAGTCAGACCTGGAGATTTTATCTTTTAACTTAATTATTTTAACTTAATTATTAATAAATGTTGTAAAACTTGTAAAAGGATCCTATTTAAAAAGAAGAAGAAGAAGAATGAAAAGAAAGAAAAAAAGGGGATCATTTTTTAAAAAGTGCACATCTGTACTTTAATAGCGAGTAAACCCACTGTAATTTGGAACTGTTAAGTTGACTTAATTTTCATAATTATGCTTATGGTCTAATCCAATTCAATGATTTATGCTAAGCTAAGCTAAAAGAGCTCCAGCCAGACCCGGAGATCAGCTTAATTATTAATAATTGGCAAAACTCAACTGTTTAACTCATGGTGTCTTGTAGAATGAGCCCATTTCAACAACAAAAAAGTGGATAATTTTTAAAAAGAGTAAATCTGTGCTTTAATAGTGAGTAAACCCATTGTTATTTAGAACGGTTAAGGTGACATAAAATGTATAATTATGCACACAGTTAATTTACTTAATAATACTTAACAAGATGCTAATGGAGGCGGTACAGTGGCTCAGTGGTTGGCACTTTCGCCTCACAGCAAGAGGGTCACTGGTTAGAGTCCGATCTGGGCCAATTGGCATTTCTGTGTGCGTTTCTGCATGTTCTCCCTGTGTTTACGTGGGTTTCCTCTAGGTGCTCCGGTTTCCCCCACAGTCCAAAGACATGCACTATAGGTGAATTCAATACTAAATTGTCCATAGTATATGAGTGTGTGTGAATGAGTGTGTATGGGCATTTTCCAATACTGTGTTGCAGCTGGAAAGGCATCCGCTGCGTACTGTAAGACATATGCTGGAATAGTTGGCAGTTCATTCTGCTGTGGCGACCTCTGAAATAGCACTAAGCCGAAGGAAAATGAATGAATGAATGAAAGATGCTAATGGTCTAATCCGATTCAATGATTTATGCTAAGCTAAGCTAAAAGCGCTCCAGCCAGACACTGAGATTGGCTGAATTATTTTAAAAAATAGCAAAATTCAAATGTTTGAGTTACTCTAGGTGAAAAAAAGTGGAGCGTTCCTTTAAAAGCGGCACTTTGACTTTACTAGTGTACTCACTAGTTTACTAGTGTTTACTCATTGTAACCTGGAACTGTTGTTTTTTAAAATATTTTTTCATTAATTCATTTTCTTTTCGGCTTAGTCTCTTTGTTAATCAGAGGTCGCTACAACTTACCGCCAACTTATCCAGCATATGTTTTACGCAGCGGATGCTCTTCCAGCTTCAACCCATCACTGGAAAACACCCATACACTCTCATTCACACACATACACTACAGACAACTGAGCCATTCGAGGCTCAAACTAGCAACCTTCTTAGTGTGAAGCGACAACACTACCCACTGCTCCACCGTGCCACCCCTAAATATTTTTTTAATCATAATCTTTTAATATAATAATGCACAGTTCAATAACTTCATCATTTTTGGGCAGTTTTTTAAGTCAACTAATCACTTTAAAAGCAATAGGTTTACTCTCTTTCTTTAAAAGTAGTCAACTGATTGCTTTCTACTATGATGATTCCATTGATTCACATGAAATCAATCATACAGCATTCACATATTGAGGATGTTCTGAGCATATATACTTTAGACTTGTTAAAAATACAAACACAACAGAGAGAAACCCCAAAACAAAAAGTTCTTATTTTCCATTTATTTGTAAATGCATCTGACGTATATCAAGAAAAATATATAATATTTATATATATATATATATTGAATTGTTATTATGTACATTGGTTTACATTTTACAGGGGACATTTATACAATCAAAGACGTGAGATACGTCAGTAGAAGAATATCCGGTACTCTCTGATCCAACAACATTTTGTACAAAGCCTGTACATACAGTATACATACATTCAATGTTGGCCACAAGCACCGATTTCACCGAGAAATTTCATGTAGACGGCAAGGAATGCATTGCTAACAGCAGCCTCCGCCTGGGTGTCTGAGTTACTGGTGATGTTTTTTTTATTGAGTAGGGGGTTGATGATATGATGGCACGGGTTTGCATGTTAAACAGGCACAAAACAGCAGCAAAACATCCACATACTGTACGTCTCCTTCATTCCTAAGAGGAATCTTCTGGTCTGCGAGAGGTCTGGTTTCCTCGCGCTCATCAACATCTGACGTGAGATCAGATTTCCAGACCACAACAGTTGCTAAATATTATAAGCAGAGCAGCAAAACGATACCGTAATCATTTCTATGTGATCCCCCCCAAACCACAGTCGAACGGCAGCTTGAGATGGTTCTGGTTCTTGAAATGGCAGAATTGTCCTGTCGTCACATTATATTGGTGAATGCCTGTATGGTTGTGCCTGTTGGTGCAATAAAAAGAGGCACTCTTGGGTTGTTGGACTACAGTTTTGGCGAAAACAGACTGCATAGATCAGATCGCATTGTTACAAAGCTCTCCGAAAAACCCAATTATACAACATGTTAAATATTAGCATGAACTATCAGCACCCCACTGGATATTACACCCATTTTCTTTTAGCGAACACATGGTCCTATCAGTAGTCAAGCTGTGCCCATGACTACAGTTCCCATGAAGAGCTCCAGATGCGTCCCAGACTTCACTTCCCATGCGTGAGGATTTGACCTGCAAGCGTCCCCTGTGTGCGGGAGCTCGCGGTTCAGACCGGTTAGCACCTTGCAATTCCAGTTTCTGTCGTTCAAGCTTGTCATTTTGGCAGATAGTGTAGTAGTCCCAGGTCAAAAGGACTGTTTGAGGCAGGTTACGAAGGGTTGATACGTCTGTATTAACCTAGCTTAGCTATTGACTCACTATCATATTTCTCAGACAAAACGTGTTGAAAATCTCTTCAAACCGCAAGCATTCAACCACAAATGCCTTGGCCCCGGCTGCAAACATTTAGATTAGAGAAAGGCCCAGAAGGTATCGATTTTTTTTGTTTGTTTTTGGATGAAAGCGACCAACGAAATGGCAAAAATGAAGAACGAAATGAAAATGATTTCAATACTGATCAGAAGGCTGATTCACATCCAACAAATGTGCGTGTTTTGACTTCGGTTGATTTCGCTATATGGTCTGTCCTTCACAGTTTGCAAGCACACAACTGAAAGTCAAGAGGAAAAGCCTCCATGTTTGCCAATAGCTTATAATGGCACAGTCCTACTCAGCGGGTTCCTTGATGTCAAAAAAATATAATTCATTTTTAAACATTCAAAAATGCTAATCGAGTTGACTATCTTGATGTCAAAACAACATCAAATTGACCTTTAACATTATAATCAAAAACACATCGATCTATTTTTTAGGTGTTTTTTGACGGCAATATTAAACGTCAATGGGTTATACTGTATGCACCCAGACTTTTAATTTCAACCAGCCAGCCTCAGGGCTTCCGGTGAATTGTCATCCCAAGATCTGATTTCTTTTTAAAAAAACAGCGAAATTCATTGCCTGGCTGAGATACGATATAAAGTGGGTCTCAGACCAAACAAGAAGCACTGCATTAAATTAAAATTTTCCGCACCATGTCTTTAAAACATGAAAATTAATTTTACCCCAGTATTTTCAATGGCATTTCAGCACTAGCCTGCTGCTAATGATGGCGCCTGTGTTTAACCGGTCTTTCGTCTCTGTTTACGCTTTAACAACCAAATGGATGCTTAAGTCTATTTGACTGATTATATTTGAATTACATTACACCATCAATACCGTAAAAGAAACCTTATACGTTTAAAATAGTCACATAAACCTTTTACCGGAAGTTGATCATTGGCTAAGAAACACTAGCTGTGCATATAGCCCATTTGATGTCTTTTTGAAATCAAGTTAGTTTACATGTATTGTAGGGATACAATATCCAGTGTACATTTGTAGTTTTTAAATATCGTAATACTTTTGCGTCGTTATTTTGATGGTCAAAATGGCATCAATGTGTGGATGTCAAATGGACGTCAAGGATTTGACATAAAATCGATTAGCATTTTTGACATGTTTTTTTTTTTTTACAATCCAGGCTCATTGAGGATACATACACAGTTCTACATTTCTGGGGACAGCGTAATACATAACAGGAGGTACGCCTGCTCGCATTTTTTGCTTTTGGAAATCCACCAGAAGCTGCTGTATTTGCTTTTTTGATGATCTCAAATTTCTCTTGCGCGTCCTCTTCTTGGGTAAATCCACTAGAGGAGGGCGCAATATACATCAGCTGACCAAGCCAACATGACTGACTGACTGATCGACTGAGCCACCCACTCACCCACTTCCCTAAACCCAACCAATAGTGTTTCCAAAGTAATCTATCTGTCGCATTTCACCATGTTGTTTTCAGCCTGTTGTTGATTTATTTATTTTATTTTTTGCTTTTGTTTTGCCTGGTTTCGTTCTTTGACAGACTCAAACCCCAACGTCCTGGTCTACTTGGCGCAGCGCCCCAAGTCCACCAACGAATGCAACGATCGACTGGGCAAACACCGGAAAGCTCGTCTAAACAGAAGCCGTTGGCAGCATCATACAGCTCCGTAGTGTTCATTTTAAAGGCAAAATGCAGTCAAACCTACCTCTGGCTATACAATTTATGCTCTCTAGAAATATAGACAGGAGTATGTATCCACAATGAGCCTGTGTTGGTGTTTGGTGTCGTTTTGACATCAAGGTGACCACTAGGTACCAAAGATCAGTAGTTCAAATGAACTAGAGTTTGTTTGTTTGTTTGTTTGATTTTTTTGGTTTAGAGAAGCTAAACACGTTACATTGGCAAAAAGAAGCGACTTTATCATGATATTAAACAAGGAATGTTGATGACGGGCAGATACATCAACAATTCATACATCGGAAAAAAACGATTTGAACGGTACACTTGCTCTCGAAAACATAGAAAACAATCGTTGAGCGCTACAAAAATACAATCTACGAATCTTACGACATCTGTGAGGCCGACGAGTCAAGTAACAGTTTCAAAACAAACTCTTCTTCAGTTCATCCGAGCCTCAAGTAATAAATTATCACAGTACCACAAGTCTTTCGTTGGTTGGTTTGCTCTTTCTATCTCTGTGTCTCCGCGGTGGGGGTTTTGCGGGGTCAGTGTGCAGTGCGCGCTGTCCTGCTGCTTCGTGGAAAGCGATGGACTTTGATGTGTTTGGACAGGTGATCGCTGCGGGCAAATTTCTTCTCACAGACGGGGCACTGGTAGGGCTTCACTCCAGAGTGAGACCGGCGATGCCGCGATAGCTCGTCCGACCGGGAGAATCTGCAAGAAAGGTTCAGAGATAAAGTCAAATTTGCACTGATGCTTTGTTTCTATCAAACAATAGGTATTGTGGAAAGCAATGTACAACTGGGTTATGAGCTTTCGTTGGTATTTTGATTTATGACCGTGTCTAAAAAAGGAAGAGGGTCTAAATGCTTCTGTTAGAGTTGTTTTGAAGTCAACATGATCTTTATTTACGTTCCTCATCTTGCTCTCATGATCATTTATCTAAATATATCAACTTTTCATAATGATTAGGGAGGAAATTTACATGACGAGTCCACAAGCAAGATTTCTTGTGGGCTTTAAGTAAACATCCAGTGCTTAATTGGATTTCCATTATGGAAATATATAATAACGAACAAATCAGATCTTCAATTAAAGATATTCCTCATTTGATTTCCCTCGTGATGATGAACCTTTATGAGTTTTGTTCTTCTGTTGAACACAAAATATGACATTTCGAAGAATGCTGGTTGCATTGACTTACATAGTCACTAGCATCTTGCAAAAGAAAAATAGAAACATGTTTTGAACAAGGGAATGGTGAATAAATGATGACAATTTCATTCTTATTTCAGTGTCTTCACTTAAATGTGATTTTGAAAGAGTAGAAGTCGCTGTGAAAGTGGACAAAAGGTGAAAATAGCCCTGGATCTACTGAGTAGCAAACTGAAAAGCACTGAATCAGTGACAGTGAAATCTCTTTCACGGGCTTTGAGTCGAATAATCTGACACGGAGCGCATGCAGAGTCCGTTAAAACTGTCAAACAATTGCTCAGTGTCTTCTCTGCTGTGCAGCAAATGGCTTGAGCTCAGAGCAGATCTAATGAGCAACTATATTTAACCCAGAGCTTAACCCAGTGCTCAAGTTCCAGTAGAAGATTTGCACCACATTCACGCTGTTAATGTTTTCTGAAAGCGGCTATCAGAAGTAGGAGGCGGGGAAAAAAAACTCAGCTATTTAAAAACAATTCAAAACATTTGCCTTAAATCAATCCGAGTTATGCCATCTACCCTGCAAAGAGTAAAATAATAGAGCCTCCTGGGAAATTACAACTCCGGTCTACAAAATAACTCAACTTTACACTACGTTTATACTACCAATTGACGTCTTACGCAATAATAAGCATCTGAAGAGAGTGTGTACTTCTGTTGGAAATGAGAAAAGCAGCTCTTGCTCAACCCCATGCCGAGGTTTCATATGAAGCCATAGGCGAGGTAGTATCTGTTTCTAATGTCCCGGGAACATGTGTAGAGTATTTGCAAGGCTATAAAAACCAGTCCCTCTCTCTCCTGCTTAGCTTTTCTTCCAGCTTTATAACAAGCTTAGACAGGAAAGTTGCAGTTGCAGCTATGCTAGCTGTAATGTGCTAGCTTTGTGCTGAATCCAAACACAAAACCCCTGCAGTGCCTGAGAAAACTAATAAGATTCTCATTTCAAACACAAAAGAGAAGATTTCGCCATCTAAGTCATATAGCTGTGGTGGTTTTTGACTGTCAGAGTATTTGATATACCACATGCATGGTATGTGCGCAGGTCTTTGAAGTATATTGGGATGGGATAGTGGTGGACTAATTGTTGCCCTGTGGGACAGGATGGGATGAGGCACCCCTCCTTGTTGGACGTCAGAGCTCAAAATCAGAGCTGTTCCAGCATGCTCTACAGCAACTTGAATTCAAATGCACACACTTTTGCATTGTGGATAAAGAGTTACTCCTTTGCAAACACAACTATGCTTGCACCTAGCAAATCCTTACTTTCTATTTTAAAATATGCTAGTTTGCTCTGCTATTTGCACATGTTGATACTGCAAACTACATTAGTTCCAATACAGCTTTTTATGCAGGTTTGTCCTATACTAACCTTTGTGTGCAAGCTGCATAAAACAAAGTATGTGCTTCCTGGTTTGTTTCCAGGCCCCTATGGGGGAATAGCAAAGCACATGACATGTGCGCGAAAACGCATGCTGACACCAAGCCAACTGGTGTGTTTTCCAGTTAAGCACCATTTTTAAAACTATTGTGTGCGCTTTTAGGTCTAAGAAATCTCCAATCAGATTGCGAGCATGGGTTTGTGTGTTTGTGTCACTTGGACAATTTTATTTGCGGAGTACCAAAGGAATGCTGAAAATGCTGGCAGATCACTGCCGCAGCCTGGCTTGAGGCAGCCAATGGGGCATTCTTCAGTTGCTTTCTTCCCTGCATCCATTTCCTGACGGTGTTTCGGAGACCTCAATCAGACTCTCAGACTGCTGAAGGACAGTCACTGCCAACTGCTATCCAGAAGCAAGGCTAACCAAGGTCACTGATAACAACAGACCTCACCAACATTAAGTCTTACAGTACTTGACTAGACACCTCTCTCTTTAGCATTTCAACCTGCCATTCTGGGTACTTTTTTTATAATTTGGTAATCTTGGCACGAAACAGACATTGACTATATCACTGACAGGAGCTGTCATCTGAGAGAGGGACTTGGAACCTGATTAAAGCTAAGTCAGGGATATTACTAGACAAGTGCATGAAGAATGTAGTTACTCTAACTTGATAACTACTGCAATCGATTTAAGATTGCACTTTCTGAGTAAACATCATGCACAAATGTATGAACATAGAATAACCAGCACTTGAAGCTTTATCTAGACTGTCGATCCTGACCTTACTACAACTGCTGGTGCACTTTACATGGTATCCAGGCCTCTTCGGTGAGATTGGAGCTGGACATAGACTGAGAGTAAACAAATGAAGCAGCGAATAGGGCAAAGTCTGCCTCTTCAAAGACTTTATCTAATCTCAAAACAGCACAGATAACACAAAACAAGACCCAAAAAAATCTAAGGACAAATTGAGAATTAAATTTACAGCTATGATACAAAGTGAGTGTCAAGCAGAGCACCAAACTGAAAGGTAGCTAATTTGCAGTAAAAAGTGATATTTTACGACAAATTGTTCAGATGCATGATAAATCGCATAGAAGTTTACAACTTTACCAACTAAACTGACGTACTAATCAAACGTGCGCTTATAAATTGTTGGAAAAATGCTTACTACTGCATGTAACATTAAAAAGTCTGATTTATTCAATTGGTTTGTTTAATTCAGGGGTTATCAATCTTGCTTCTGGTGGCTCATTACAAATAAATCCCTGAACCATGTAATCAAGCTCTTCAGGATTATTAGACACTCCAATGCAAGTGTATTGGTGCAGGTTGAATGAATGGCAACAATATAAACTATATTCAAAAACTTGCTCAAAAGCAAAGAATATGAGTATCAACCTAGCAATCGTTAGATTTGAGCCCTGCCTAGTCTCTGTCTGAAGTTCATTCATGGATGGTCAACACAGATAATGACCACTTTCGCAATAACTACCACTTACTGAAGTGAAAGCCTTTCGTACACACACAGACCTTGACAGTTAACCTCAGTGCTTACGTAAAGGGGAAAAAACTGTACAACACTGACATTTGTGAACGTATAGATCTGAAATCTGTCCAAACAATATTTTCACAAACAACGTTGTGCACACGTGATCCCTCTGTCATTGAACACTCACCTCCAGTCACAGCCAGGCCAAGTGCAGGCGAATGGTTTCTCGCCAGTGTGTCTCCTCAGGTGGGCCTTTAGGTGGCTACTTTTAGTGTACATCTTGGCACAGCCAGGGAAAGTACACTTGTGCATTTTTATAAGATCAGCTACCAAGCTCTTCTGGAATTTATGACCCCCAACTACAAGGCCTGTGCCATGGCCGTCACCTGTCCCGTTCTCCCCAAGACCTAAGGGCTTAGCGGCAATGGGAACTGGGGCAATGCGGACAAACTTGGAGGAAGAATTGTTAAGGCTGGCTGGCGGGATCACCTGAGGAACCAAAGCAAAGGTTTGACCCTGGATGTTGACGAGGAGCTGGGCTATTTTGATGTCCGAAGCAGGTGGTGTTGGCGACGAGGGGGATGGGGTTTTAGGGCTTGATTCCTGTTTCACTTGAATGGGCTGAAGCTGTAGGATCACAGGCATGCTAGGACTCTCCACCATCACAACCTTCCCAGAAGAGTCCTCCCTTTTCAGCGAGCTCTGAGGATTTGTCGAGGCCCCTACAGTGGGACTTTTGGGATCAGAGTTGGCATCGACTATGTCACTCAAGACAGGCACTGTTTGGTCTAAGCTTTGAGCCCGAGGTTCTGTAGCTCCTTGGATGCTCGCACAGGTCACTAAACCCTCGCCAGCTTCCTCCTTCAAAGCCACAACCTCCATGTTTTCTTCCAGGAATTCCTCAATCTCCTCTAGAGTGGGCTGAAAGAGTAGCCCCGCATGGTCCTCCAAGTCTCCAGGGAAAACAGGGAACTCAAAGCACTCCTCTTTGGCACGGTCCCGTCGTGACTCCCAAGCCAGCCCCATTGGAAGGACAGGAGGAACCATGGGAGATACTGAGGTTGAGGAGTTTTGGCTCAAGGTTAGGGACTGAGAGTGAAGGAAGTCAAGGAGGCCATCTTGGCTCTCTCCACTCGAGTTACTCCCACAACTAGAGCCCAGCCCCTGAGACTCAGGACTGGAACAGGAACGTGGACTAGATGAGTCACTCAGGTTATCCTCTGAGAACGGAGATGGAAGCATATGGTACACCCCCTCGTCTGTCACCATATCCGACGTGTTATGGGCTGGAAGCAAACAAGTGTAAGGAAAGAAAGTCTCTTCATCAAGAAGCAAGTGATCCACCATTCCTGGCTAATGCCTGTCCAAAGCAAGGTGGCCACTTGAACAGTTCCCTGCTGTGAATGATTCAGGTCTTTCGGTCTATAAAGAAGATAAGAAAAGTGGGATTAGCAATGATGACTTCTGAAAGATATGTAACACTTACAATTAATTTTTGGCTTCAACAGTTTAATGACAGTCAAACATAAGCAAACCTAAAGGCCCAATTTTTCAAGATCTCACTCTGCACATTTACAATTATATTGGGTCGAACTGAATAATAGCAATCGTGTGCGAGACCATCAGGCCTAAATAGCTTGAATTAATGCAGAATGTATATTACATAGACATTAACAGACAACATTAAGTCTTGGTATTTTTCAAGCATAGAGATACATGTCCACTCATAAAAAAAGAAGGTGCAAGAAAGAACAAAAGTGACGCTACAGAAGACCAATTTTTAGTGGAAATGTATTTAAATAACTGTTTTTTAAATGGTGGAAAACATTTTGAAAATCTTAATATTGTTTTTTCCACTATAAAGAACTTTTTGAGGAATGAAGGGTTTCTTTAAAGAAGCACTGATGCCAGTAATTCACTTTATATTCTCGAGTTTCATGCCTTTAAATGTTTGGCAGCATCGCAAAAGTTGTCATCAGATCAACTGTACACAGAGCCAGGCCTACTATGACTCAATGACTCTATTCTACTCTTCAAGCTAATGGCTAAGCTAACATCAACTCCTGTCTTGTGGATGTGTGAGGCACTGGAAACAATTTACTGTAATAGCTGCATACGTCAAGCTAAAATAAGTATGTGAACATGTTGCTCCCTCACTACAAGCCTTGCTATAAGCGAACCCCATTTAGACAAGATAGCATTGTGCACACACAGAGTCTTGTATTATTGTGCTTGATTGAAAACAGATGATAACTGGAAACCAAAACTCTTGCCAAGGGCACGCATAAAATGTTGTTGTTATGTGTAAGACAACTCAGGATTTAAATCATTTAACTTTGTGCAATAGCTTTGTTTTATCCTCTTTTTCAGGAGGTTAATGTTAAACGATGTAGAAAATGTTTTTCTTGTTAGCATGGAAGTCCAACTCCTGCTATCAGCATATCAACTGCATGTATGACGTTTAATAAGCCAACATTGTTCATTTCTGGGAATCTGACCAATAAAACAATTACTAATTTCATTATAGCATTCCTTGGCCCTTGCACTGAAATTAAAAGAAAAAAGAACAGCAGTCATAACAATGCAATAACACATGATAAGGTTCAACCAAATGTAAGTGAATCATATATTGGTAATGCACAATCACAGAAATAAGTTACATAATAAAAGGAAACACAAATCTCTCCTCTAAATCTTTAAATATTCTTAATGATCTAATGGTTGAAGTACTTCATGAACCAGTATTATAAACTTTTAAATGGTGTTTAATCGCGTTGGTGATTCTAGCGCCCCCTGTCTGTTGCAAAATGACCGAGAGTAACCCTGACATCTACAGGCAGTGTCAACACCCACATGTGTCCACTGCAAACTCACGAGGAGACCTTGTTTTTCAAATACCCTTAGACACAGCAAAATAACATTAAATCTCCCGTTAATCACGTACTCACCTAATCTACAGCGTACTGCAGGACGTCATTTGAATTACATTTATATATGCTTTGAAAATATATAATTGGTGTTGTTGCAACAATAAGATGTTGCATTAAATATGTGTAATTAACAATAATAATAAACGTTTACATATGCAAAACAATACTTATGCTCAATCATTACTGTGAATAGTCACAAACCTAATTTTTTTAAGTGAAATATGGAAATAGTAAAAAAAAAGTTTGAAATATGCAACACTAATGTGCATGCTTTATAAAAGAAATATATTTGTTGTTTAATTGTTAAATCTCTCTATATATAAATATTCATATACTTAAACTTATTAAACACAGTTAATAACGGCAATTCTGCGATTTGTCTCACATTTCGACGCAGCAAATAGCCTAGTTGCGTGCAGTTTCCGCGCACGCACGCGACTACTCGACGCGCAAATTAGAGAATAAAAACAAGCAAATTTACCTCTCTAAATGACTCGCATTAATCCTGGGAGCTTAAAGCGCCAGTAGAATCCGTTTCTCCGTGCTGAAGAATGCTTCATTAGCCGTTAAATGTGCCCTTGAGACATGAGGCGTCTCATGGCCGATCATGCTCTCCTGTCTGGAGTATTACGCTGCTGTCACACGATTGTGTCTTGTGGGCTTTAAGAGTAGATTTGGGGAAAGGCTGCTGAAGGCTCGTCCGCTCCACACGCCGGGATTGGTGGATCTGTCGACGAGGGCAGGACTCTTGCCTTTTGTCGTCAATGAACGGCTTTTACTGAAGTACACAGTTGCTTCTGTCAACTGACCGAGCGCAGGAACTTTAACTCTTGCGGCGGTTCTGCATTTGTCAGGGGAAAGTTGTTTTTTACACGACGGAGCATGAGGTCAGGTGTAAAAGCTGAATAGGTAAAACATTAATTGTCATTAAGGGACAGTTCACCCCAAAATCAAAATGTTATCACCCAAAGCTGTTGCTTTATTCTGTTGAACACTACTGAGGATGTTTTGAAGACATGAAAACATGTAA
Source organism: Danio albolineatus (assembly GCA_903798035.1). Classification (NCBI taxonomy): domain Eukaryota; kingdom Metazoa; phylum Chordata; class Actinopteri; order Cypriniformes; family Danionidae; genus Danio; species Danio albolineatus. Next base: position 1,786,569 of record CAIGQQ010006052.1, on the reverse strand, counting down.
CCGTTGACTTCCAGGGTACGACAGGCAAATACTATTGAAGTCAGTGGTTACAGTTTTCAGCATTCTGCAAAATATCTTCGTTTGTGTTCAACCAAAGAAAGAAACTCATACAGGTTTAAACAAATAAAGAATGAGTAAATGATGATAGAATAGGTCAAAAGTAATAGTCATTTACGGCACAGTTCAACATAAAATGAAAATTTAATCATTATTTACTCACACTCAAGTTGTTCAAAACTTTTGTTGCTTTATTCTGTTGAACACTACTGAGGATGTTTTGAAGACAGCTGAAAACATGTCACTGTTGACTTCCAGAGTAGGAAAAACAAATACTATGGAAGTAAATGGTTACATGTTTGCAGCATTCTTCAAAATATCTTCTTTTGTGTTCAACAGAAGAAAGAAGCTCACAAAGGTTTAAACAAACAAAAAATGAGTAAATGATGAGAGAATAGGTCAAAAGTAACAGTCATTAAAGGGACAGTTCACCATAAAATGAAATTAATCACTATTTACTCACACTTGAGTTGTTCAAAACTTTTATGAGTTGCTTTCTTCTGTTGAACGCTATTGTGGATGTTTTAAAGACAGTTGAAAACATGTCACCGTTGACTTCCAGAGTAGCAAAAACAAATACTATGGAAGTAAAAAGTTAAATGTTTGCAGCATTCTTCAAAATATCTTCTTTTGTGTTCAACAGAAGAAAGAAAACTCACAAAGGTTTAAACAAATAAAGAATGAGTAAATAATGACAGAATATGTCACGAATAATAGTCATTTAAGGGACAGTTCACCATAAAATGAAATTAAGCACTATTTACTCACCCTCAAGTTCTTCAAAATGTTTATGAGTTGCTTTATTCTGTTGAACACTACTGATGATGTTTTGAAGACAGCTGAAAACATGTCACCGTTGACTTACAGAGTAGGAAAAACAAATACTATGGTTAAAGTAAATAGTTACAGGTTTGCAGCATTCTTCAAAATATCTTCTTTTGTGTTCAACAGAAGAAAGAAGCTCACAAAGGTTTAAACAAATAAAGAATGAGTAAATGATGACAGAATATGTCACGAATAATAGTCATTTAAGGGACAGTTCACCATAAAATGAAATTAAGTGACTTCCAGAGTAGCAAAAACAAATACTGGAAGTAAATGGTTATATGTTTGCAGCATTTTTCAAAATATCTTCTTTTGTGTTCAACAGAAGAAAGAAAACTCACAAAGGTTTAAACAAATAAAGAATGAGTAAATGATGATAGAATAAGTCACGAAAAATAGTCATTTAAGGGACAGTTCACCATAAAATTAAATTTTACTATCCCTCAAGTTGTTCAAAACGTTTTTGAGTTGCTTTAGTCTGTTGAACACTACTGAGGATGTATTGAAGAAGCTGCAAACATGTAACCATTGACTTCCATAGTAGGGAAAATAAACACTATGGAAGTCAATGGTTACAGGTTTGCAGCATTCTTCAAAACATCTTCTTTTGTGTTCAACAGAAACTAATAAAGGATTAAAAGAGGTAAAGGGTGAGTAAATTATGATAGATTTTTCATTTTTGGCCGAACTGTTTCTTTAATAGTTCCCCAGTTGACTGATTATTACAATAAGAATTAAGATCTTTTTTATATTACACATTTTCTGGACACAACATACTTAGGCATAGGACGAAAACTGTTTTCAAGGTATACCGTGGTTTGGAATAGTCAAGGTTTTCATACCGCCAAAATTTTCTGCTATACCGTTCCTACGGTATGTGTAAGATTTTTTTATTTGCATTTCTTTTTCAGGTGAAAATTAGAAAGACATCTGTGTTTTTGAAACTAATGACGACAGCAGAAGTCAATGATTCACTTGAATTTAGTCTGACAAAATAAAATATAAATATAAAATATAAATAAAAATGTTTCTCAAAATAAAATATATTGTGTTCATGGGGGAAAAAGGTTTTTTTTAGCCAGACATTTAAAAAGAATATATTACAGAGCAGTAATCACAATACCGTCATACCGTGAAACCGTGATATTTTTATCCAAGGTTATCATACCATCAGAATCCCATGCCCCTGCCTACATACAATAAGGTTGTAACAGTTAGTTAACATTTACTAACATGAATAGGAAAGAAGAGTACTAGGACAGGCGCCACGGTGGCCTAGTGGTTAGCACGTTCGCCTCACAGAAAAAAGGTCGCTGGTTCGAGCCTCGGCTGGGTCATTTGGCATTTCTGTGTGGAGTTTGCATGTTCTCCCCGTGGTTGCGTGGGTTTCCTCCGGGTGCTCCGGTTTCCCCCACAGTCCAACGACATGCGGTACAGGTGAATTGGGTAAGCTAAATTGTCCGTAGTGTATGCGTGTGAATGAGAATGTATGGATGTGTTTCCCAGAGATGGGTTGTGGCTGGAAGGGCATCCGCTGCGTAAAACAAATGCTGGATAAGTTGGCGGTTCATTCCGCTGTGGCGACCCCGGATTAATAAAGGGACTAAGCGGAAAAGAAAATGAATGAATGAGTACTAGGACAGCATTTACTAATCATACTGCAACATTTACTATTATTCAAATCCAAAGTTTACCATTAGTGCACTGTGAGTTAACAAACTAACAACGGATTACTTCGTATTATTATTTTATTAAAGTTCATATTAGCATAAACATTAAATAACATAACCATACTGTGGTGTTTTCTAAAATGTTTAAATATGAGCAGCTCAGATGCAAAAACCAGAACTAGACCTTAGTTAAATTAGGCTATTTAAGCATTATTTATAAAAACGGCCTAAGAAAAATACATTACTGGTGTGCACCTGGAGACAAAAAAATAACACTGACATATTTCAAGACATCTCACTGCAAGTTATTTTCAGTTTAGACAGCTCAAACATTCAATTTAATCTATGACTAGCCTTAAACCTTGTTTGTGAAACCGGGGGCTAAAGTGCCATCTGAAACATTCCTTTAAAATTAACTCTCTTTTTTTCGTCAGACTCCTGCATGTACAGTAGGTTCAGTAATTTCACTTTTCTGTTGAGGAATCATCTCTTTCATTGCCTTTAACGTGAAAAAAAACTGAACAAACACAGGAGGCTGAGAAAAAAATGCTTATTTAAGAAGAAAAACTCAGACGTTAATGAACTCTTCATATGCAAATGAGGCATAATTTCATTGAATGTGCGCTAATTTGCATTCATTTCTAAAATATACGTTACATACATTTCTGGCCCAATCACTTCAGCATTGGAGGAAGCGAGCTTCCACATTTTACAGAGGGGATTTGGGTAATATCTCAATCAGAAAAGACTGCGAACAGCATTTTCACTATTTTCTAGTGGGAAAAAAATATATGTAATCATGCAAATTTTGTTCAAGCATATCAATCTGTAATTTTCAGAATATATATGAATAAAACTAAAATATATAGATAGAAAACAGCCTTGAAAAATATGCATTAATGAAAATACAAGCACAAATTGATATAGTAAAGTACTGTTTTTTTTTATCTCAAAATTGAGCCATGTCTTGCCTTATAAAGTCATTTTAATAACAGCGCTGTAATACAATAAACCACCTCAAATGGCATTATAGTGTTGTGGGATTAAACGGAAAAGATTACAGCTGGCAATTTAATATGGGATTAAAGTACTGACCTCATAAAGACAAAATGTGAATGCAATAAAATGATAGTGGCCGCTTTTTCATTGATTAATAAGCTACGGGCTCTAAAGATATTTCCGAACACTGGCTTAACATTTAACCAGTATAACTTAAAGCTACGCAAGGCAAGACTTTGAACCAGATTTTTTTTTTTTGCAGGCTTTTCAGGGTGTGTCTAAAAAATCATGAGAGGCAAAAAAACAACAAGGCATTCACATTTAAGTCAAACAAGACCAAGCAGTACAATATGTTCTGATAATAGTCACTCAAACAGGTCAAAACAGTGTTGCAAGATAAGAATTTCAGCTTTTCTCAGAAACACAGGGTACTATCATTTGGACATGTAAACCATATATACTTCTAATGATAGTGTATTATGTAATATATATATATATATATATATATATATATATATATATATATATATTACTTACAACAATTAGAATATATAGACTTTATTATTATGTATTAACAAAAAAAGATATAATTTAAATGTAAAATAAACTATAAAATATACTTGATTTTCGTGATATGCAAGCAATTAACTATAATTACCACATAAGAAAAATGTAAACATAATATGGACAATATAAATGAAAGTAAAATAAAGATTGAATTTTCTTAAAGAAAATTTAATTAAATGTAATAAACTACTATACTGTATATTATAGGGGTTATATAACATTATCAACAAGACTGAAATATGCTTGATAGGCATAGGCAAGAAATAAATTATAAAACAGTGTTTTAATTATAAATAAATAATATATTTGATATTAAATAATAATTATATAATAATTAGAAGATTAAAATATGCATGATTGGTGACACGGTGACTTAGCACTTTCGCCTCACAGCAAAAAAGTTGCTGGTTTGTGTCCTCGCTTGGTCAGTTGGCATTTCTGTATGGAGTTTGCATGTTCTCCCCGTGTTGGCGTGGGTTTCCTCCGGGTGCTCCGGTTTCCCCCACAGTCCAAAGACATGCGCCAAAGGTTAATTGAATAAACTAAACTGTCCATATGAGAGTGTGTGTGAATGAGAGTGCATGGATGTTTCCCAGTACAGGGTTGCAGGGCATTCGCTGTTTAAAACATTTGCTTGATAAGTTAGCGGTTCATTCCGCTGTGGTGACCCCTGATGAATAAAGGCTGAATATGCTTGATACTGTTTTTAGAATATTAAAGAGCCCATATGGTGGGTTGAGAACGGTTAAATTTCACTTTTTGAAGTCCCAAACAACAGGATGATATGTATGCAAGGTTAAAAAACACTTTCGATGTCTTATAATATCTATTTATTTTTACCTCATTTTCCCACCGACTCCCATATGAATCGTCTGAGCGAGTCTTTTTCCCCAAGCACCTCCTTTCCGTGACGCTACCACGTCACGTCACCACGTCACGTCCACCACGTTACGTCCCAATACCAGAACATATTGAAAACAAATTACTGCTTTTGTACAACCGCGCATTGCTAAATTCTTCATCATAACAACAAACATTCAGTAATAATGAACACTTCATGGACTATTATAAGCCAACAAATAGTTTCATTCGGCAGTGAGCTAAATGGCTACCGCTACATGCTGCACGGAGCAAACACAATACAGACAACTACATCCATATTTACCTTGTTACGGTCAACAAGACTGGAAGAACATGCTGGTCCAAATAAACTGGGTATTGATCCATCCTTTAACAACAACCGTGCAACAAATCCCGCGTCGTAAGCTGGTAGATTTGTGTAGCTCTCTTCAGAGAGATGACGTGAACACAGCACCGCGTTGAGGATGTAATTCTCACGTATTTTACGAAAAAAACCTCAACCACTCCAGGTAGGGAAAAGAGATTTCCAGGTAGGGAAAATAACACAGCTTTTCCCTCGCACTTCAGAGCACAGCGTCTGCGGGTCATGATTTAACCGGAATGCCGATAACTTCAGTAAAATTAGCAGCAGTCGTGTTTTCCGGATCAATAACTCATGACCGAAACATTGTTCCTACACAAACAGCACCTCTTTTCAACCGTCGCAATGTATACAATCGCCTACAACCTTATTTTCCTAAAAATGAGCTTTGCCTACGCGCTGGATGCATAATATTAAACTCTGTGTGCAGGCGGCAGAGAGACCGGTCCTTAGGGACCGTCTACAAAGAGCAAAACCCGAAAACCAAAAGCTGTCAATAACTTCTCTCTAAATCTTTATACTGCCATCAAACAGTATAAAGATTTACTTAGATATTACTCAGATCACACGTCACTGCTGTCCCGCTGGTTATGCTACAACACTTACTGCAATACAGTGCTTGTTGTCTTCCACTTTTCCTTCCTGTCTGTGGGCGGGGCCGGGCAGTTCAAATTTTCCCGGGTCTGCGTGTGCAACTATTATGTTTCGCGTTGACGTCAAGCCGAAACGGCTAAAGACTCGTTCTAATAACGATTCATTTAAACAACAATGAGTCGACTCTTTTATATATGAATCAATCGTTTTAAACACTTTGCACTTTCAGATTTAAGCCTTAGCTGGACATTTCACTTTACTTAGAGCTGTGTAACACACTGCATGGAAGGTCATTTTCAAAAATCCATAATATGGGCTCTTTAAAAATATTATACTGGCTTATTTAAAATAGTAACGTAAAATTAAGTTTTAAATGATAGTTGATATGCATTTGTACAACAAACTGAGACATATAAATATATAAGTGACTGTAAGTTTATAATTTTTTTAATTTTTTAAAGTACTGTAAAACCTCAATTCATTAATTTTAGGAAACAAATGATTAATAATATAAAATTGCTAATAAAGAGTATATAGATTAAATATTGTAAAATAAAAAATGAAATATGCCTGATATGCATACTTTGAGGAATACTATTAAAGCATTCATTCATTTATTAATTTTCTTTTCAGCTTAGTCCCTTTATTAATCTAGGGTCGCCACAGCAGAATGAACCGCCAACTTATCCAGCATATGCTTTTACACAGCGGATGCCCTGCAACCCTGTACTGGGAAACATCCATGAGCACTCATTTACTCATACATACACATACACTATGGCCAGTTTAGTTTATTCAATTCACCTGTACCACGTCTTTGGGCGGTGGGGGAAACCGGAGCGCCCGGAGGAAACCCGCAGGAACATGGGGAGAACATGCAAACTCCACACAGAAATGCCAACTGACCAAGCAGAGGCTCGAACCAGAGACCTTCTTGCTGTGAGGTGATTAGCCTAACCACTGCACCACTGTGAGGCCCTATTCAATTTTTTCTCAATTTTCTCAATTATTATTTACTCAAAAAATAATGATCCATAATTAGTTATAATATATATGAACTCAAATAGGTATATAAATATAGCTAAATTAGGATTTGACAAGGTTTATGATTTGGCTATTAATATAACCAATAAAAAACAGCTTCACTTCCTCCTCTAGATACGTAATGTATTAGTTCTGTATATTATTTACTTAGAGAGATAGACAGATAATATCTTTGAGGCTGATCTTGGAAGCTGCTTTGCGCACGAGGTGTTGTTGTTTTCCACGTGTGGCTCTATGAAGTCACTGAGTGTATTTTTAGTATGGGGATCAAATGGGTCTCAGCCTGCTCACCTCTTCAGGGCTGCGGACACAAAATCTGTTTGCTTTTCATGCGTTTTTTTCTAGCAGTGAAGCAGTGAGCAGAGGTGTGATGGTCATGCTGTGGTGAAGAGGGCACAGTTACGCTGCCAGTGACTGATTCGGTAATGACAGAAAGCAAACACTGACCTGTCACTCGCTGACCCACAAACACTTCAGCGCTGACTCTGATCAACACTGGGGAGAAGTGATGAAGTGCAGCATCTTCCACCGCAGCCCTGCAGACGTTTAGTTCCAGCTCTGCTCCAACACACTATACCTGTAGGTTGCAAACAAGCCTGAAGCACTGAGTTAGTTTGATCAGGAGTGTTTAATTAGGGTTAAAGATAATCTGTGCAGAGCTGTGGCCATCCAGGAACTATTTGACTCCTGGCTGTTTCTCAATATGCATTCTTATGTTTCTCATTCATGTAAGTCTGCATGAACCGGAAGCTGCGACTGTTTTTGTGTGTGTGTGTGTGTTTGTGTATTGTGATGCAGTAATTAAAAATGCTATATTAAATGAGAAAATAGTGGGCGTGGCTTTTTTTACTGCAAGCTGATTGGATGTAGCAAAGCAGGCATTTAATTTAATTTAAAGGGGTTGGGGCTCCACGGTGGCGTAGTGAGTAGCACGTTCGCCTCACAGCAAGAAGGTCACTGGTTCGAGCCTCGGCTGGGTCGGTTGGCATTTCGGTGTGGAGTTTGCATGTTCTCCCTGTGGTTGCGTGGGTTTCCTCCGGGTGCTCCGGTTTCTCCCACAAGTCCAAAGACACGTGGTACAGGTGAATTGGGTAAGCTAAAATTGACCGTAGTGTATGTGTGTGAATGAGAGTGTATGGATGTTTCCCAGAGATGGGTTGCAGCTGGAAGGGCATCCGCTGTGTAAAACAAGTGCTGGATAAGTTGGCGGATCATTCCGCTGTGGCGACCCCGGATTAATAAAGGGACTAAGTCGACAAGAAAATGAATGAATGAATAAAGGGTTTGGGGAGAGTTATTACAACCTAACATACACCTCCTCCTCACCATGTCCCTGTGTTATCGTGTAACGTCATCATCCACTGCTAAAGTTCAGTTTCAAAACTCAAGACCACAAGAACAGAGGACCCCTGACAGAACCGTGATGTATTCCTGATATCAAAGATGCATTGAATGCAGACTTGAGCACAGAACTCGCTCTATAGAAGTCCTAGAAGTCATTGTAGCTGAATAAAGGCAGTGGGAAGCGCAGCATTTTATAAAGATTTATTATTAAAGCTCAGAAATATAACTTATTTATCTCAGGAGTTTCCCTGAACGAGACTGTGAATGTAAACATTAACATGAAAATCTTAATCACATTAAGGGCGCTTATTTGCTGACATTTGAATTAAAATCGGTGGTCATACTTTATTTTGATGGTCCGTTTGTTGAATTTAAGTTGCAACATTGCAACTAATTCTCATTAGATTATAAGTAGACTGTTAGGTTGGGGTTAGGGTTGGGGTTAGGGGTAGGGTTAGTGTAAGTTGACATGTACTTGCAAAGTTTCTTATAGCCAGTTAAATGACTGTTGAATGTCAGTATCAACAAATATTAAGTAGACAGTCTACTAATACTCAAATAGACCATCGAAATAAAGTGTTACCAAATCGGTTTTATTTGTGCAAAGTACACTTGTGAAGCTTTTGTGCATGTTATTTGTATTGAAAAGGAAAAAAAAACAAAACAATACATTTTCATATGAATGCTGTAATGTTTTAATTATTTTAAAATGTCAAACTAATGGAGACATTTTCTCAGTTTGTTGTTGTTTTTCTATTTGCATGTGTTTTCTTAACTTGCAGCGGATCAAGCTGTCTCCACAACTATATTTGCAATATTTTTTAACTATGCAGCATGCTTTGAATTGTTTTTGCACTGTTTAGTTTGTCCACAAGATGTCAACACTAAATCAGATCTCTGGAGGAAAAAAAAGAAATGGAGGAGAGAAAACCAGAACAACGAACTACTGAAGATGCCAAAAAACAACAGAGAACGAATTGTTGAAAAGAGATTGTGGAAGATTAAAACAGCTGGATTTTAAATCTGTATAACTTTTATAGAGAAAACAAAAAACAAAGTACTTAGGACTTAAAGGCACAGTTTTTGCCACTAGAGGGTGCATATTCACAATAAACAAAGGTGTAATTTAATGATGCCCTGCTGAGCGTTCTGGGCTTCGATACATCCTACTAGACTTTTATTAGGCCACATTTATTATGACTCTTCTTGTAATCATGTGGAGAAGATGCAAAACTGATTTATCAGACTAAATAATCATTTTAGGCTTCTGTTGCTGCTCTGTGCATTTTAATAAAACACACAACATATTAAAGCATCTTCAAACATTTAGGATAATGCAAATGCATATGTCAGCAATATATAACACTGTTCTCGTCTTTTTTGGATATTTTAATTGAAAAAATATTACATATTGTGCCTTTAAGCTGCCTAAAATCCTTTTTTTTCCCTCAAGGCCAACACAAAACTAACATATACAAATAATGGCTCTACAAGGGTTTTACAGGCTGAGGACATAAAAATACTTTTTTTTTTTGTTCTTTGCAAACCTTTCAAAAACATCTTTCAAAGAGCACAGATGGGTTCCTTCTTCTGTTCACAGATGAGGCCTGCAACCAATCAGCTGACCTAAAGAAACCTAAAGTATAATGTACAAGCAGAACATATACAGTCAGCTTAAAGGAATAGTTCACCCCAAAATTTAAACACACTCACTGTTTACTCACCCTTGTGTGATTCCAAACCTTAACAAGTTTCTTTCTTCTGTTGAACACTGAAGAAGATATTCTGAAGATTGTTTAACCCCTGCAACCATTGACTTCAATAGTGGGAAAAAAAATAATATGGAAGTCAATGGTTACAGGTTTCCAACATTTATCTAAATATATTCTTTTGTGATTTTCCTTTGTGTAAACCAGGGGTGCTCAACCCTGATCCTGGAGATCGACCTTCCTGCTGAG
>CAIGQQ010006052.1:1739940-1764098 GCA_903798035.1 Danio albolineatus | reverse complement strand
TTCCTTCCTTTTATAAATTTGACAGTCTAAAGTGCTTTAAATGTCCAACCGCTTAATACAGCCCAAAAAATGGTAATATATGTTCATTTTCAGCAGCAATAATCAGCAACATGTGTGTTTTGATCAGTTCAGTGGCATTGTTTACATTCAGCTTTCCAATATGGCCGACTGACTGTCATGAAAACACGTTATAAAGTGTTTATATTAAAAGATAGAGAGGTCAGTATATTCTTTCCTTTTCTGCTTGATTTGTTATAAATTTGACAGTCTGAAGTGCTCACGATGTCCAACTGCTTATTACAGCCCAAAAAAATTATAATTGGTCATTTTCAGCAGGAATAATCAGCAAAATGTATGTTTTGATCAGTTCAGTGGCATCGTTTACATTCTGCTCTCCAATATGGCCGACTGACTGTCATGAAATCAATTTATAAAGCGTTTATATTGAAAGATAGAGAGGTCAGCTTATTCCTTCTTATGCTTGATTTGTTATAAATTTGACAGTCTAAAGTGCTCTAAATGTCCAACTGCTTATTACAGCCCAAAAAAGACAATAATTGGTCATTTTCAGCAGCAATAATCAGCAAAATGTGTGTTTTGATCAATTCAGTGGCATTGTTTACATTCAGCTCTCCGATATGGCCGACTGACTGTCATGAAAACAAGTAATAAAGTGTTTGTTGTGAAAGAGAGAGGGAGGTGTGACAGGGACCAATAACATAGGTGACTCAGAGCTGGATTATAGCTGTGACGCTAACACTACTAGCCTTGATTCTGCAGCACCTCTATCTGCGCCTTCATTAAAACACGACTTCAAACGCAAGAGTTACATAAAAAGCAGTGTGAGGTGAGGTAAGTGGAAACATGCAGCCCATCTATCATTGTTTTCCACTAACACACAGAGAGCGCACTTCACTGGAAGCTAAGTACACACGTCCGTCTCCCTCAGAGATATTTGCCCAGTTTCCCTGAGCTAAGTTTGCGTCTGACCTGCTACCACATTCTGACAAAACAGTTTTTGTTCGAGCCTCTTTAAGAAGAAAAAAAAAATGTTCCATTTTGAACACATGTTTGCGCTATTTCTTTCCGCTGCCTTGTTAAAGCAGGCCAAGCGTCACGGGTGTGAATGATGCTGTCCCGCTGTTACTTTTCCAGCGCAAATAAATAAAGCGAAGAATATATAAACACCTGAAAGTCATCAGTCCGCGGGAAAAAAAAAAACCTAGCGAGGTGTGTAATCAATCTGAATTGAGATGTTAATGCTAATGCGTATGCTAATGAAAACCCACAAACTTCTGCTATTTTTCAGCATGAATCCACAAAGTGCTTGTGTGAGCTCATTGCGAATGTTATGAATATCCCTGTTCTTCGTCGTTTGCATGACCAAAGATGACGAAGCTTTTCTTCCTCATAGCTGGCTGTTTGTTTGTGGTAATGGGAAACAGGTTAAGATGGAAAGCAACTAGTTTGATCAGGATTGGTAAACGAGGCCGTATTTCTTCAGCAGCCCCCCAGCACCTCCTCCTCCAAGCCCAGGAGACAACATTTTCTCAGAAGCACAGGCGCCTCCTGTGTAACGAGAGGTCGTTTAACAAGAATTCACATTTATGAGTAAACTCTGGTACCCTCGTGTCCTGGGACGTCTGTTCAGAAAGACCTCCATAGTGCTTTCAGAGATTTTTAGCATCCATCACGCATCCTCATCTTTGAGAAGGATGAAATGATAAAGTATTTAACGGAGATAATGAAGCCAAGACCTATAAATAAGAAAGAGAAAGCACAGCAAGGGAGGGCACAGTGGTTAGCACTGTTGCCTCACAGCAAGAAGGTCACTGGTTTGAGTCCCGGCTGAGGCAGTTAACATTTCTGTGTGGAGTTTGCATGCTTCCCATGTTTGTATTGGTGTTTCCTAGTACTGGGTCATGGCTAGATGGGCATCCGCTGCATAATACATATGCCAGAATAGTTGGCGGTTCATTCCACCATTGCGACCCTTAATAATTAGAGACTAATCCGAAGGAAAATGAATGAAAACCAACAACATGAAGGTTTTGAAAAGTGGCACTAAGTAAAACTTAACGGCAAAATGTAAATCTCATCTGGTGAAACAAGACTTGTGCAAATTTACATGTTAAAGACATTTTAGGCTTACAGTATAACAACATGTAAAACTAGACAGAGAGCATTCTGGGTTGTAAAAGCATCTGACAGATTTTTTTGTTGTGATTCAACATTGTGATGCGGTAATTCATATGAAAATGTAGTGACTAAACTCTGGTACCCTTGTGTCCTGGGACGTCTGTTCAGAGAGAGCTTTGTACTTTCAGAGATTTTTAGCAGCCATCACGCATCCTCATCTTTGAGCAGGATGAAATGATAAAGTATTTAACGGAGATAATGAAGCCAAGACCTATAAATAAGAAAGAGAAAGCACAGCAAGGGAGGGCACAGTGGTTAGCACTGTTGCCTCACAGCAAAAAGGTCACTGGTTCGAGTCCCGGCTGAGCCAGTTGGCATTTCTGTGTGGAGTTTGCATGCTTCCCATGTTTGTATTGGTGTTTCCCAGTACTGGGTCATGGCTGGACGAGCATCCGCTGCGTGATACATTTGCCAGAATAGTTGGCGGTTCATTCCACCATGGCGAACCTTAATAATCAGGAACTAAGCCAAAGGAAAATGAATGAAAACCAATAACATGAAGGTTTTGAAAAATGGCACTAAGTAAAACTTAACGCCAAAATGTAAATCTCATCTGGTGAAACAAGACTTGTGCAAATTTACATGTTAAAGACATTTTAGGCTTACAGTATAACAACATGTAAAACTAGACAGAGAGCATTCTGGGTTGTAAAAGCATCTAACAGATTTTTTTGTTGTGATTCAACATTGTGATGCGGTAATTCATATGAAAATGTTGTAAGTAAACTCTGGTACCCTCGTGTCCTGGGACGTCTGTTCAGAAAGACCTCCATAGTGCTTTCAGAGATTTTTAGCATCCATCACGCATCCTCATCTTTGAGCAGGATGAAATGATAAAGTATTTAACAGAGATAATAAAACCAAGACCAATAAATAAAAAAGAGAAAGCACAACAAGGGACAGCACAGTGGTTAGCACTGTTGCCTCACAGCAAGAAGGTCACTGGTTCGAGTACCGGATGAGCCAGTTGGAATTTCTGTGTGGAGTTTGCATGCTTCCCATGTTTAGGCCTATCACAATAATCAATATATCGACATATCGCACAATACATGGTCAAGAGCTCAATCATTTTTGGTGATGCAATATATATCGCCCATACATAAAAAAAACAATTCTTGCAACATTTTAGCTGATTGCACAACCTCTCTATCTCTATTGGAGGTTCAGCATCAGTATGGTTAAAAAGCACTAGAGTATTTACCATAAATGACTAAAGTATATTTTGATGTAGGTGCCTGACAACTGAAAAAAGATCTGGGAGCAGATATAGCAGCCTCTGTTAGTTTTTTCCATGCAGTTTTTTTTTTTTTTAGCATTTATTATTATTTGTTTTGGATCTGCGTTTCCACGTTCTGATTCCAATGCCTAATCATTAAATTATTAAAATGACTAAATTAAATTAAATATTCTTAAGAACAAAATATGATGTGTTCTTTTGAAGAGTGTACTATGATGCTATTATATTGCCATTTTGGCATTATATAATGAGTGGCCTAAAATGGTCTTAAAATGACAATAATGTCGTTTATCGTGATATATTTTGGTGCAATGTATCATACAACAAAAAATAGATATCGTGACAGGCCTACCTATGTTTGTATTGGTGTTTCCCAGTACTGGGTCATGGCTGGACAAGCATCCGCTGCGTAATACATATGCCAGAATAGTTGGCGGTTCATTCCACCATGGCGACACTGAATAATCAGGAACTAAGCCAAAGGAAAATGAATGAAAACCAACAACATGAAGGTTTTGAAAAGTGGCACTAAGTAAAACTTAATGGCAAAATGTAAATCTCATCTGGTGAAACAAGACTTGTGCAAATTTACTTGTTAAAGACATTTTAGGCTTATAACAACATGCAAAACTAGACAGAGAGCATTCTGGGTTGTAAAAGCATCTAACAGATTTTTTTGTTGTGATTCATCATTGTGATGCGGTAATTCTTATGAAAATGTTGTGAGTAAACTCTGGTACCCTCGTGTCCTGGGATGTCTGTTCAGAGAGAGCGTTGTGCTTTAGCATCCATCATGCATCCTCATCTTTGAGCAGAATAAAAAAAAAAATTGGTCACACTTTATTTTGATGGTCTGTTTGTTGAATCTAAGTAACATTGCAACTAATTCTCATTAGATTATAAGTAGACTGTTAGGTTGGGGTTGGGGTTGGGGTTAGGGGTAGGGTTAGTGTAAGTTGATATATGATATTTATTCACTGGAATAAACCAGTGATAATCAGTTAAATGTCTGTTGATTGTCAGTATCGACAGATATTAAGTAGACAGTCTACTAATACTCAAATACCACAAAAGAATAATATTACTTTGAAGGAGTTTCTGGAGCACAAACCTACATATAAGAAAGACAAAGCCCAAAAACATGAAGGTTTTGAAAAGTGGCACTAAGTAAAACTTAATGACAAAATGTAAATCTCATCTGGTGAAACAAGACTTGTGCAAATTTACAAGTTAAATACATTTTAGGCTTATAATGAGCATTCTGAGTTGTAAAAGGATCTAATCAATTTTTTTTTTGTAATTCAACACTGTGATGAGCTAATTCATATGAAAATGTAGTGATGAAACTCTGGTACCCTCGAGTCCTGAGACGTCTGTTCAGAAAGGCCTCCATAGTGTAGTGCTTTTTCAGAGATTTTAGGATTCATCTTTGTGCAGAATAATAAAACAATGATTTGAAGGAGATTTTGGAGCCAAAACCTACAAATAAGAAAGAGAAAACACAAAAACATGAAGGTTTTGAAAAGTGGCATTTACATGTAGTTACAGTAAACTTAATGCCAGAATGTAAATCTCATCTGGTGAAACAAGACTTAAGCAAATTTACTAGTTAAAGACATTTTAGGCTTATAATGACATGCAAAACCAGGCAGAAAGCATTCTGGGTTTTAAAAGGATGTAATATACAGTATTGATTTATTCATTTTCTTTTCGGCTCAGTCCCCTTTTTTTAATCTGGGGTCGCCACAGCGGAATGAACTGACAACTTATCCATATCTTTTACGCCCTTCCAGCTGCAACCCATCACTGGGAAACATCCATACACTCTTATACACACACATACAGTACACCACAGACAATTTAGCTTACCCAATTCACCTGTACTGCATGTCTTTAGATTTGTGGAGGAAACCGGAGCACTTAATGACTGTTTTGTTGTGATTCAACATTGTGATCTGTTACTTACTTCATATAAAAATGTAGTGAGTAAACTTGTACCCTTGAGTCCTGGAACAACTGTTCAGAAAGACCTCCAAAGCATTGTGGTTTGAATCAAACTAAGTCTAGTTTTTGTTCCCAAGTAGCTCAATAAAATCCATATTCCATAATAATTTTTGTAATTGAGAGTTTTGTTTTGTTTTTCGTCATGAAATCAATATTGAATGTTCTTTTTTTAATGTGTATGGTACACCTAAATGAGTGGTAGTTATAATTTGCCATCAATCAAATACCATAACCTTCTCTCTCCTCCCCTTAAAAACAACTTCCGGTCACATGAAATGCCTTTAAGGCAGGGTTATCAGTCCTTTAGGAGCTTGTGTCTCATTTCTGCTCTGAGTTCATCCATTGTTAATACTCCTTCATTTTTCAACAATCCAAGTGTCTCCAAAATAATGAAATCATACACCGCCCTACATTGTTTTAAAATTCAAGACTGTTTCAAGTGCATGTACATCACTAGAGCAGAAAAAGACAATCTCAACTTGTTTCACGGCAACTTTAAGTCCTAAGATAATTCACATTTTTATGTTTTACTTGTAGGGTCAATAAAAGCAATTTTTATGCACGTCTTTTCACTTTTGTCGATTACATCTTTACAATATTTAAGATCCTTTTTTTAAATCTGCATTATCAGAAACACTCTGTGATCTTGTGCCTTCTGTATTACACACTCTCAGAAATAAAGGTACAGGAGCTGTCACTGGGGCAGTACCTTTTCAAAAGACACATATTTGTCCCTGAAGAGTCCATAATGGTACCTCAAAGGTACTTTTTAGGTACATTTGGGCACTAAAATGCACCTTTGAGGTACCACTGTGGACTATCTGGGTACAAATACTGTATGTGTCTTTTGAAAAGGTACTGCCCCAGTGACAGCTCCTGTACCTTTATTTCTGAGAGTGCAGGCACAAGGCTTACAGAAAAAATGTTTGTTATTGTTGAAAATCCTTCACTCACTCTCACAATATTCGAAAAGAGTTTGTTTTACTTTCTCCTGAGTACAGTAAGAGAAGTTATTTTAAGTAAAATCTCAGTGGTTTTACCTCCATGCAGTGGAAGCAGTCAGCAGGCCGCAATGTCGTTTTCTTGCCAGTGTTCTTCAAAATATCTTCATGTGTGCTTTGCAAAAAGAAATGCATGAGGGAGTAAATGATGTCAAAACTTTAATTTTCACTCTATTTGCCAACGGAGAATCAGAGAAGTTGAAACAGTTTTAATTAAATCTGGAAAACTTTCATTGCGCCCTAGAAGAAAACAACAGAAAGATGCGGTAATGGTGGAGTTATTCAGCGTAATTGAATTGTCGACTGAACTCTCCTAATGCACAGATTTTAATTGCCTTTTTATTGCAGCGCTGGATGCGGATCCAGACCCCTGCGGATTCTTTTGTGGTTTTGGAGTTGCGAGTTTGCGCAAGACGTTCCTCGACAGCACCAGAAAGTTCTGGGCTCTAATGAGAAGCAGTTAAGAGCCTCTCGTCATAAATGCTTTCAGCACTGTGGATCTGCCGCTTCATGTTTTTCCCCAAACGTCCTCCGCTGCGGTCCATCAACAACGCCGTGACTTTTCAACTTATGATCATTACCTAACAGCTCCAGTTAGGACCAAACATTATCTAATCTAAAGGAAATGGAAGTACGAGCGATGAGATAATGCTACAGTCAGTTGTAAAGATACAGCGGCCTCTTTGTGTTTGTTTTGCTTTTGGCCTCTCTCCACCGTGAAAGACTTGCTCAGGGAAAGCTTTTCTGTAATGTTAATAGGCTTACGATGGTATCACATTTTCTTGTTGTGATTAATTGCTTTTATCACAGTATTCGGTATTATCACAGTATTGACCGAAGCTACAAAAAAGTTCATTTAAAGAAGCTCAACACTTTTTTTGGAAATAGGCTCATTTTACAAGTCGAAAAAATTACACTTTGAAGCAAAATGACAGTAATTTGTTACAGCTAAATTGTTTTGTTTTTCCTCAAAGAATAATTTAACTTTGGTTTAAACTATAGAAGTTAGTGTGATCAAGGTCAAAAATATTTATTCTGCCCAAGGAAAAAAAATACAGTGACTCAAAGTCGGGCTGTGAAATATGGACAAAATAATCATACTGCGATTTTTGGAACGAATATTGTGGTTGCGATTTTGGCAGCTGTTTTTGCTTTTTAAAACAAGCTACATGCATGCATTCTACATGTATTTAGTGCACAACAAAACATTTCATAATGAAATAACATAGGATTAAGTTTAATAAATAAAACTGTAGTAAAATTGTCATTAAAACAGACAATTAAGATTAACTAACCTCAACTCTAGTTAAAAACAAACTGTACACAGCAGTACCAACTACTTGATGAACAAAACTGTAATAAACTGTCTTAAAAACAGACAACATGAAAAAATAAAGATTAACTATGTAAATCAAAACCACCTATTCGGTTCTCCCGCTCAACTTCGTGGTGCGCGGAGTGAGCTCTGATTAGTTAACATCTTTCTCCTGCTCAGCTTAGCTGGAATTGCTTAGCGGTGTACTGTGTCTGTGTCAGCTCTGATTGGTTAACATCTTAAAATCATGTGCACAACAACGTATTCCGAATAAAAATCTAAATAAATTAATAGATGAAATTGCTGTTTGAATGTGCTTAAATCGCGATTAATTGTGATTAAAATGATGAATTGCACAGCCCTAACTCAAAGGGAAAATATTGTTTTTATAGACCATGATTAATAAACTGAATTAATGTTTAACATAACATAACACTATTTTAACACTGTTATGTTAAATGTTTTGTTATGTCATGTTTTTATGCAGCGGATGCCCTTCCAGCCGCAACCCATCACTGGGAAACATCCATACATTCTCATTCGAACACATACACCACGGACAACTTAGCTTACTCAATTCACCTGTACCACATGTCTTTGGACTGTGGGAGAAACCCGGAGGAAACCCACACGAACACGGGGAGAACATGGAAACTCCACACAGAAATGCCAACTGACCAGCCGAGGTTTGAACCAGCGACCTTCTTGCGGTGAGGCGACAGCACTACCTACAGCGCCACTGTGTCGCCACATATAATGTTAGGCTGTGCTATTTCGAGTTAATTTATTTTCAATAATGAAGTAAACTATCTGCTGATGCTTTCAGTATGGCTATGTCACGTAAGATTGTGCTCAAACTCACATTAGAGATACCTAAAAACTGAAAGAGCATAAACAGTGCCTTTATTTCATGTGATCACATGACATGAAAAATCGCTGGTTTAAAGTAAAACTAGGGCAGCATGGTGGCTCAGTGGTTGGCACTGTCACCTCACAGCAAGAAGGTCACTGGTTCGAGTCTCGACTGGGTCAGTTGGCATTTCTATGTGAACTTTGCATGTTCTCAGCGTGTTGGCGTGGGATTCCTCTGGGTGCTCCGGTTTCCCACACAGTCCAAAGACATGCAGTACAGGTGAACTGGATGAACTAAATTGAAGGGTATTCGCTGTGTAAAACATTTGCTGTATAAGTTGAAGGTTTATTCCGCTGTGGCGACCCCTGAAGACTAAAGGGTCTAAGCCGAAGGAAAATGAATGAATGAATGAATGAATGAATAAAGCAAAAACACTACTGTGAGAAAAACTTATGTTTGTAAGCTTATATAAATGGTTAATTTCTAACTTTTTTTTAAAGGTAAATTCAATAAAACAGAAAAATATAATTTAAAAAAATCTTTTTTTTACTCAATATAAAAATTTACTTTGAATGAAAGACTTTAAATAGTTAAATAGCTTTAAATAGTTAAAGTTCTAACATTTTAGAATCCATTCAGCCGATCTCTCGGTCACTTTTAGCTTAGCTTAGCATAAATTATTGAATTGGATTAGACCATTAGCATCTCACTCAAAAATGAACAAAGAGCATCAATCATTTTCCTATCTAAAGCTAGACACTAATGGAATTACATTGTTTATTAAGTCCAATTGAAAATAAAAAGTTGCTAATTTTCTAGACCGATATCGCGAGGAACTATGGCTTAATAATCAAGAAACTTTGCTGTCATACCATGGCTTCAGCAGGTGCAACGATACAACACAAGGTAACCTTCAACGCGAGTACAAAAGTGTAGTTCCTAGCCTTATCAGCCTAGAAAGTCTACCTTTTCATTTAATCTGTCGGCCTTACTACACATTGTACAGTAACTACCAAAAATTAAGCTTGAAATAGTACAATTATCAAAACTCTTTGATCGTTGTTTGAGTGAGATGCTAATGGTCTAATCCATATCAATGATCTATGCTAAGCTAAGCTAAAAGTCCACTTGTCAGACCTGGTGATCGGCTGAATTGATAAAAAAAAAAATCTTGCCACCTTTTATCTCATTTATACTACAGTTGTAAATGGGTCTAGTTTTAAAAAGTGCAGTGTTCATTTAACAAGTATGATGACAAAAATACTTAGTGTATTACTTTATTGTATATACATGTTTCAAACTAATTAATTTGAAAACTTATTACAATGCACAATATAGGTAACACTTTATAATAAAGTCTTTTTAGTAAATGTAAGTTAATGGATTAAAATCAACAGTAAGAAAAGGCCAGATTTATAACAGTTATGTGCTAATGTTAGTTTTAAAAAAACAACAACTTAATTTTCATTAGCTATTAACTCCATTTAATAAAACAAGTATTATGTGTTATCAGATTAAAACTACAATTTTAACATGTTATTACGCATTATCTAGCAAATTAACATAACCTAAGAATATAAAAGCTTTGTTTTCATCATGAGTTTAGTTAAATTAACTGATCTTAACTAGTGGAGCCTTACTGCACTGTGTTATTGTACTGTACAATAGCCCTATAAATAGACCGAATTCACTCAATATGTCAGCATGCAGTAGGCTAGATTAAAATGTGAAGAACTAGTTTGAACCAGCAAGCTAACCATAGAAGTATGCGATCAATTGGCTCTGTTGTGAACACAAAGTACCCTAAAAACTTAAACAGTAAACAGTTATTCAAAGTATCTTGAAGTACCCATGAACCAATATTGTGCATGTTCATAAAATTTTTTTTTAGTAATTATTAGCATATGTGTAACATTATAAGTAATGCAAACAATATAACATACTGTCTTTTCAAAACCCCGAAAAAGCAACTTACGAAACAAGGATAGCCCTAAATGTAGCCAAAGCGAGATTAGTTCACTTCTGAGGAAATATATCCCCCAAAGTATTGCTAAATATAGAGGTTATTGGACCAAAAAAAGCCCTTAACCTCCAGCATAAACAAGCCTCGGCATGCTAGGAGAACTGACACGCTGAAGATGTTTTGTGTGTTGCCACTAGAGGACACTGATCCAACAAAGTGTTCACTTACAAAGCAAATACCCACCTCTGTGTGTCTGTGGAGGATTGGTGAGAATATAGGTGCCGGGGAAGCGTGTGTGGAGAGGTGCGAGGGTAAACTTAGCCTTCCAGAGATGTTTACTCATCCAGATCCATGTGGGAGAAGCGCTGGAGGACCTGACTCCTCTCAGAAGACCCATGGGAAAGAGAGGAGAGCCAGAATAGTACCTACATAAAACACACGCACACACACACGCAGTATATCTGTCTGCAGGGGAGATGTTTGATCAAATGAACCCAGAACGGCCAACGTGTTGCCGGGCGGATCGTTACAAAGATGTTGAAAACAAAAGTTCAATACCTGTGGTCTCAAAACAGGTAAGCTATGAATCATGTACTTCATGTACTCTGTAAAAACACATTCTGGGTTCCCCAAAGAACATCTCTTTCAAAAACTTGCCTTCTAGTGTGAGTAACATATTAATAATCTAAAGCATTATCTCTTATAAACAACTAAATTATGACAATAAATGCAACTATATTGTTTCCGAACACCGAACAAATTTTTAAAAAAGGTTTCTTTAGATGTTCATATGAATATTGTTAGTTGTTAGGATATCTATAAGCTAGTGTGCTCCAAACAGTAACAAAAAATTAACATTTAGAAGATATAAAACTAATATAAACATGTAAGGCTTGTAGTTTGGGGCCATTAGTACCAATTGAGCATCGTGTCAACACCACAGCCCATCTGAGTATTGTTGCCAACCATGTCCATCCCTTTGTGCCCACAGTGTTCCCATCTTCTAATGGCTACTTCCAGCCTAACTAGGTTAATTAGGTTAACTTTTCATTCATTCATTCATTCTCTTGTTGGCTCAGTCCCTTTACCAATCTCGGGTTGCCACAGCGGAATGAACCACCATCTTATCTAGCATGGGTTTTATGCAGAGTTTTATGCCCTTCTAGCTGCAACCGATTGGGAAAAGTTTAACTAGGAAA
Organism: Danio albolineatus; assembly: GCA_903798035.1. Lineage (NCBI taxonomy): Eukaryota > Metazoa > Chordata > Actinopteri > Cypriniformes > Danionidae > Danio > Danio albolineatus. The sequence continues at coordinate 1,752,327 of CAIGQQ010006052.1, read as the reverse complement.
ATGTAATTTAATTTTGTAATTTTGACAACAGTGGTTTGTTCTGTAGCCAGTAAAAAAAATCTTAAGGGGGCTAACAATATTAAAATTGTATTATTATAATAAATACAAAGTTTGCATAAGACGTTATATAGCAGTAATTATTGTGTAAAAAAATAGAATTGTAGAATTATTTAAGAATTATTAAATATAGAATTTGTTATCAGTTTCATGCACAAATATGTGACTTACAGCACTCCGGCGTTCATACAGACTGCTAGAGCTTGACATCTTGTAGATTTTTATACACACTCACAGTTCAAAACTAGATTAAAGAGCTATCCTTTTAGTAAAGCAGACACACAATCCATCACATAACGGCATGATGCATGTGTGTGCTCCAGGCAGGTGAGTGGGCTTGACAAACCACCTGTAGGACACACTCCTCCTGTCTTAACGCACCAGACATTTTGTTAGAAATACTTCTGTGCTTCTCTTTGTTTGTTTCTGTTTGGTTATATCACTGCTATTTTCATTTACAGCACTTAATATTTGCATTGACATTTAATATCTTGGAATTTTCAAATTCATTATGAACAGCAGCACTAATTATTTTCTTTAATCTCTATTTAATCCAACTGGGGAGGCCTCTAAAGATTATGCAGCGCCATTGATGTAATCCAAGACCTGTGAAGAGATAACGCATTGAGGACCTCAAGGACAATACATTTAAAGAGACCATAGAGGACTTTGAGAACAACTCATACAAAGAGAAGACTTAGTAGACAACAAATACACATTGACATCCTCTGTGCTGTAAAACTGAAGGTTAACTATTTCTATATATAATAACTTATATTCGATTGTAATGCAATAAAGTGCACCTTTTGAAAAGGGGCTTTGAAACAATAACTGTTGTAAACTTGAATTTTTCAAAGCATCTCCTTTTGTGTCCCATTGGTTTGTTTGGAGCTACATGAAGGTGAGTAAATGCTAACAAAACAACAGTGCAGAACTCTTTCTCTCTCCCTCAAACCCCCTCCTCTAATAGGCAGCAGAATGAACTGTGCATAATCACAAGCCACACTGAGGACAGACGGTAAGTTCTAGACCGATCTCCAGCAGATGTCAAGAGACCCTCGAGTGTCACACACAATCAACACTTCACACTGATCACCACTGGAGACTCTAATGCAGTCCTGGCACACAGTTTGCAACACAGGTTACCCTCAAACTATCATATACAGTAATGCATCATAATTATTCACTAAATATTATTTTAGAGTTTGAATATTCACAATATTGCCACTGTACCTCAGTAAAGGCATTAAATGTGCCCCCATTTAGTTTGTTTTGGGGGTCTCCTACAGGTTTAGATGCAGCCAATTTCATTTTATAGTATTGACCACAAAAATACAGCTTGTTATGCTGCTTGATATTGCGTTCGGATAATTTGTAATTCTTTTATTTTTGGTAGGGGAGAGCGGGAACGAAAGTAACGTGGGACGAAAGTAACAAAGCGATTTTCTCGAAGACCTGACAACATTTCCTTTCCAAGCTATAACAGCACATTTAGCATGCAACCCTTGATGGAGCTGCCAAATATCAACTGATTTCAGGAGCACGTCCTGCGGTTAGCCACAAATTTCTGTTTTTAAGTGCAGAAAGTAAATTATTGTTGTCCTTTCCTTATTACAAGTTGTTTTTCTCTTTTCATGTGTCACTGTAATGATCAATCTACAGGTTATGTCGTGCAATAACACATCCTTGAGTTTGCAATCTGAGGTTTTCAGATTAAAAGTTAAATCAGGATTTAATGGCAAGAGTTCCTGTGGGGACGAAAGAAACTTCATTATTTGTGTCCCACTGCTAATAGACAAATCTTATTTTTCACTTTCACATTAGAGTTTTCAGTATTTGGATTCATATATCTAAAAAAATTAATGCATATAGCCAATAATAATTAAAAAAATATTCAAAAATTGTAGAAAATGTGAACATTTTGCTTTGTTAGATTGTTTCCTAGACATTTGATAGAGCTTAAAATCTAAAATCAAATGCTGTTTAAATAAGTTTGCAGTTAGCAATAATAAGGTCATAGTCAGATATATTTAAAATAAACAAGATTAAGCCAGTAAACCTAGCAAATATTGTTACTTGTGAGCCACCCGTGTGTTACTTTCCTCCCTGCTCATGGGATCAAAAGTAACAATGTGTAACTTTTGTTTTTCAAGTGAAGTTGTATATTAGAGTTGATCTACACTGATATAAAAATAAAAATAAACCTTATCAATAAACCTGATATTGATAGAGCACTCGTGTAAGTTAGTAACCACAGCAAAAATTATACATTTCTGCTAAAAAACATGATCTTTTAAAATGAGGTTTTTAATGAAAAATGTTACGTTTCCCCCACTCTCCTTTATTATGTATACTGGGGCGGGACCTTTTCAAAATGTACACTTTTATATCTATCAGGTCCACATTTAACCCTTTGACTGCCGCTCTTACTGTTTTAAATAATGACTGTTAAACTAATTTAAAGAATGACTGTTTTAAATAATGGTTTACACACACACACAGCATTGTTGGTTTAAAAAGAAAATCAAACAAACATAATCATGTTGCACCAGTACACTTGATTTTGGGTTTATTGTAAAAAAAATAAAAAAGTAAAAAATAAATAAATAAAAACAAGATGTTAAATAAGAATCTGAAATATTTTATGGCAGACTTCAAAAAATAAAGGGGGATTTAGTATTCAAAAGTGATTTTTTTTTTAAATAAATTGCTCTTACACACAGTATATGTATTAATTCCGGTACTTTTACCATAAACCGATACATAATCCATTTGGTAGAGGCTGATATTTTAGAAATTATGGGATGTGTTGAAACAAAATGCATTGAGTGTGTAACTAGCGATATTAAGAGTTAAGAAATGCAATCCAAACTTTTTTTTCTTGGTGCCGAAGTTAAAGGGTTAAAGGTATATTTACCTAAAGATATTTATACTTAACAAATACAAATGTGTACAAAAATGTTCCATTAAGGTATCAATGTGCACCTGTGAGGTACAAAAGTCTAACCCGAACTCTAACCCAGTGATAAAAAATGCCCTATTAAACTAAATCATCATAAACTAACTATGATTGTTGCAATTAAAGTTTAGGTTTAAGGTTTATTTGTTGTCTGCATAGCAATGGTAAGATTGAGTTTTTGCAAAAATTACATCAATAGTGGCGGTGTGGTGGCACATGGGGTAGCACTGTTGCCTCAACGTAAGAAGGTCGCTTTGAGCCACCATGCCGCCATAAAATCTAATAAACAAATTAAAAGCATAGATAAATACAATAAAGGAAAAGATGCAATTGAAATAAAGTGTTTTATCGTGGTCTAACCGTATTCAGCTACAGTAATTAAATTTTTTAAATAGTTCAATAAAATTAAGCGTTATTTAAGGGTAGAAACAGCATGATTTCTTATGCTTATATAATCTTATATAATCATCAGGCCTCAAAAAACACACGCAAATGATACAGACTCAACATTACATATCCTGCAATGTGACTATTGCGAATTGTCACATTGCGATATCAATGCTAAAACGATATATTGTCTACATCTGTGCACAATGTCGTAAGAATTCAACTAAAGTGTTGACATAGTACTGTAAGCAGCCATTAAAGACTATAGACCAGCAGTAATGAATGACCGATTACATGGGAATTAATTACAAATCTGCACAGATCAGTTACTAGATCAGTCACAGAAGTGAAACTGAGATTACTGTTGACTCATTTGAATCACCGCTGTCTTTCAGGAGGAAAATAACTTCATTGATTGTGTACATTGACCTTTAAACCTTTGCTTGGTTTTATAATCCACAACATTTCACACTGCCCGAAAGGTAATATTTAAAAAAAGGGCATAGTAGGGCATATTAAAGCCCATGTTGGATGTCTTTTTTTAATGCTTCACTACAGCTGCTTTGTCATATTCTCAGAGTACAACTTGTATTTTCTCACCTTTAACCTCTGAAAACTGTGACACATCCTTCCCTTCCTACACACATGCGGCTAGAGGGGAAAAAACAACACATTTCAGCATATATTCACCACCAGATGCCACTCAAGTGCCAAAGAGCCTCATTAAAATTCCAAAACACACCAACTTTTGTGTTGGACGTATCGACCTAAACTTCAGCTTTAGTTATTGTGGAAATTCAACGATACAATCAGCAAATAAACAAAATCTGCATTCAAAACAAGTTCATTTACTCACCCTCATGTCCTTCCAAAACTCGCGTGACGTTGAACACAAAAAGAGAAATTGCGAAGAATGTCCCTGCTGCTCTTTTCCATGCAATTACAGTACACTGAATGACAAAAATGCACACCAGTCCATCCATCCATCCTGCAAATAAGCAAATGCTTGAGAAGTCGGCACAAGACACTCATGCTTTATTAAAAACACACGACAAGAAGATATAAAAGGAACATCTTTTGCCTCGTACAGATCGATACACAACCTTGGCAGGAATGTTTTACATGGTCGCACTTTGGCACAAGCAGCTGTGTTTACTATAGCTGTCTTTACTATGAAACGAAGATCATTCAAATCTACAGCTGAGCAACAGTTAGAACATTTCGGATAGATTATTTGTCTGCGTATATATATATTTATATTTATATATATAAATATGGTGAAATCGGGAAAGTATCTGAGCAATGTTTTGATCACAGCAACAAGGGTTGTGAAGGAAAAACATCCATAATTTGCAATGAGATGCAATTATGCATGTCCAATGTTATTGCACTATTCATTATGTACAGCAGAATGAAGGAATGGAGAAATGAAAGCTTCCGCTGGAATATTTCTAATCTTGGCAAACATTCAGTGAGTCTACAATCATTTCTTTATTTATTTATAAATTATTTTGGAATTATTTTTCGAACATGGCAGTGTACGCAAGGGTGAACCTCATATAACAAATGCCAAGAAATATCCAGGTCATATGTCAACCCTAATCCAAAAGAAAACGCCTGTTTTTAGGACAACAGCATTGCGACATCATTTTCACGACAGTTAGAAGGATTTTAAATTCATATATTAAAATACAGGAATTAAACTATTAAATACGATTAAAACTAAAACGTTCATGTTTTCTTCGATAAACGATTTAATACTGCAATAGTTTTAAAAAATGAAATACAATAACTAAAAGGTAAACGAAACTACAACTCTTTAAGCTAAAATGAATTTTTAGAAGTATTAAATGCTAAAGGTAAACTGAGGAATCAAAACACAGTGTTATTATACTGTTGGAATTAATGTTGAGATTTTCTGCAATGCTGCAAAAATATTTTTCATTGCCTTGTCCAAGTTAACCTAGGTTTTTTTTTTTTGATTATTTACATATTTCTTTTTTTTCTTTTTTATAAATCGGAATATAGCTTTAGACATTTAGTTCTTGTCATTGTTACATGTTATTAAATATATATATATATTAGTTGTATTTAACTATTTTTTTATTTAAATTAATCTTATTTTAGTTTTATGTATAAAATATTAAATAATAATTAAATCAAATAAACAAGGGTGTCACGATGGCGCAGTGAGTAGCACGATCGCCTAACAGCAAGAAGGTCGCTGGTCCGAGCCTGGGTCAGTTGGCATTTCTGTGTGGAGTTTGCATGTTCTCCTCTTGTTCGTGTGGGGTTCCTCCAGTTTCCCACACAAGTCCAAAGAAATGCACTATAGATGAATTGGGTGAGCTGAATTAGTGTATGTGTGTGAATGAGTGTGGATGGATGTTTCTCAGTGATGGGTTGCAACTGGAAAGGCATCCACTGTGTAAAACATATGCTGGATAAGTTGGCGGTTCATTCTGCTGTGGCGACCCCAGATTAATAATGGGACTCGAAAGTCGAAAAGAAAATGAATGAATGAATGAATGAATAGAATAAATAAATAAAATTCATTCATTAATTTTCCTTCTTGCTGTAAGGCGATCGTGCTACTCACTGGACCACTGGGACGCCAAAAATAAATAAAACTAAATAAATAAATAAGTTAAAAAAATGAATAAAGCAAAAATAAAATGTACAAAATAAAAATAAATAAATAAAATAAACAAATAAATAAAAGCAGAAACATTTTCTTGGCAACTAGCAGAAATAAAATAAATATTGTATATATTTTCAGTCTGTTTGCTTTACCTCACTCAACAAAAATACTTTTTTTTGTTTGTTTTAATTAAGTACAATAACCCTGTCACAGCATTGTAAACAACGACAAATCTGTAAACAATTACAAATTATTTATTTTAGTTTTAAGTTCAAGAAATATTTCCTTGGCAAACAGCTGGAATAAAATAAATATTATGTGGATTTTTTTTTCCAGAGACCATTTGTTTTATTACAAAACGAATTTTAGTCGTATGATTTAGATATACAGCTATAATAACTATCACAACAATGAAAACAATCATAAAACACAGTATGAAAAATAGATATTCGTTCTAAGATTCGCAGAAGATTAATAGTGTGTTTAACAGTGTTATTACAGTGTACTGTTTTTAAATGTTATCTTTAGGTGAGCATTGGAAACCACACATATTAGGCATTGGCCAATAATCATACAGTACAGTGCATCCTAATTTAAATAAAACTATGTACAGTGCATAATGGCAGCATTCACAGCTCTGAATTTATGTTGACTTGACTGGAAAAACCCCCAATAATAATTGGATCTGGACAGTATTTTCAGCACAGTATTGCAGTGATAATGAGAACGTAGAAGTTTTTCATGAAAATAATGTCACAATGCATATAAAGACACTGCAGGTGAACAGTGCAAATAATTACTATAGATAAAAATTTATGTCAATTTATCTTAAGTGTTAAGCTATTAACAAAGCATTGACAATGATTTTTGCCTCCATATACTCCTATTTTGCTGCTTATTATTAATTATTATGGTATTAGGTTGGGTAGAATAACGGATGTAGAATAAAATCATGCAGAATACTTGTATAAGTATTAATAAACAGCCATTATCCTAATAACAGGCAGCCACTATTAAAAGTCAGAATTGGTCCTTAAAAAAGTTACCAAAATACCAAAAATATTACACTTATCACAATACTTTACCAGTTAACTGATTACGTTAAGAATTGCTAGTTTTTTGTCAAATGTTTACATATGCAAATGAGCCATTCGTTTGTGAAATATGCAATACATTTCTAGCACAAACCTCTGAACACTGGTTATTTTTTTATTAAATTACTAACACCAAATTTAAGCTAATGTTTGGGATACTTAATATTTTACCCAGTTTGTGTTAAAATAACCCAGCATTTTTTAAAAATTTTTAAAAAAAAAAAAAAAAAAAAAAAAAGGAATGAAAAGCCAAATGAAACTCAAAGGAGGGAGCCACAGGAGGGAGAATAAATAAGGTAATTTTCATTTGAGTGAACGACCCTTTAACAGTGCATTTTGGATGTTTTCTTCACATTAAAGTCGCACTCTAAAATGTCAGGTGATTGTATTCAAATTCAGTGTGTAATGGGGAGTAAACAAACTGATACTGTGGGTTAATTTTTTAATTAAATTAATAGAACCAAATGTAAGCTAATGTTTGGGTTACTTCATATTTTACCCAATTTGGGTTGAAATAACCCCGCATTTTTAGAGAGTAAAAAATAACAATGAAAAGCTAAAAGAAACTCAAAGGTTTAAAACCACAAGAGGAAGAATAAACGAGCTAATTTAAATTTTCGAGTGAACAACCCCTTTATAAGTGCATTTTGGAGGTTTTCTTCACATTAAAGTCGCACTCTAAAATGCCAGGTGATTTCATCTCAATTCTGGGTGCAATAGGGACTAACCCCACTGCTAGGTTAATTTTTTCAATTATATTAATAGGACTAAATTTAACATTTGGGTTAGTCCACATTTGCACACATTTGCACATTTGGGTTGAAAAACTTAACGAAAAGCCAAAAAAAAACTCATAAAAGTTTAAGACCACACAAGGGAGAATAAATAAGGTAATTTTCATTTTTGAGTGAACGACCCCTTTAAAGGTGTGTTTTGGATGTTTTCTTCACATTAAAGTTAGACTCTAAAAAAATGGCAGGTGATTTCAAACCAGTTCTAAGTGTAATAGGGACTAACCCAACTGCTGGGTTAAATTAATAGGACCAAATTTAACTCAATGATTGGGTTAGTTCATATTTTACCTAATGAAATATCCTGGCATTTTTTAGAGTGGAAAAACTTAATGAAAATCCAAAAGAAAGTCATAAACGTTTAAAACCACAGGAGGGAGAATAGCTAATATTAATTTTTTAGTGAACAACCCCTTTAAAAGAAGACCTCAGATGTTTTTTTCAGATTAAAGTTAAAAAAAAAAATCTCCAAACTGATCGCTACATAAATAAACAGCATTTTTCCTCCAGCGTCTCCATTTTCTAGTGATTCAGGTTAAAAACATGACCCAGACATTTCTCCTTGAGATTCACCTGTAAAATTCATCTCGATCCCTGCAGTTTGGTAAAGAAACCCTCCTTCTCTTCCTATCGTTCTGCTGATCAGCTGATTTATCACTCCATTCGTCTGCCAGCTTCCTGTGCACATTAACCTCGGCTGATTACAGTCTGGATCTGTGGATGAATCGCACTGATTGGCAGTTTCTGTTTCTCCAGGTAATTATCAGCATCGGGGGGAGATTCCTGCACGGGCATCTGCTTCTCCTCCACATGCAGCTACTTATTAGCTCCTTTCAGAATCGGGCACAAATTAGAAAATATTTACACACTGGAAAGTGTGCCGGCGCCTCTCGCTCAGCCAGTGAAAAAAACCAAAGGTAAGAGAAGAGTGTCAAATACAGAGATGTGTGCATGCGTGTTTGTTCGGCCATTATTGTGTACTGCGTAAACACTCGCTCTGCCAGTTTCTGTCTGAGAGCCAGAAGAAATGGCCAGGTGATATTTCTCAACACAAATTAAAGACAAAGATAAACCTAAATCTGATGTTAGGGCTATTTGAAGAGTTTATGTTTATGTTCATATGTTTATGTTCAGTTATTTCATGTTAAAGACGATAAAAAAAACATTCTTTGCCATAAAATGTGAGATTGCTGAACCTAGACATACAGTAGGAGTCTGGGAAAAATGAAAAATATTTCAGATGGCACTTTGGATTTGAACTCTTATTTATTTTTTTTCTCAAATTGTGAGTTTAAGTTTCTGAAGTTCATTTTAACTCAGATTGCTATTAGTTTACTAGCATTTGTACTAATTGTACTAACTCTAAGAGTTAATTATTTTTGGGGGAATTGATAAGAGATTTAAAAATTTGGAAAAAACAGGAAACCAAAATTGAATATCTGTGGACTGTGGAACATAGTAATAGAGCTTATTGTTATGATACGTTAACGTGAATTAAATACATTCATAAAAAACATTAACAATGGAAGATATGTATGACACACTTATACAGTTGAAGTCTGCGGATTTATGCGGAAGGATTTTGGGAGTATTGCAACTAAATCCTTAATATATGAAATAAAAAGTAATACCCTTTTAACTTTTATTTAATGTTTACAATGCGAATCCAATTAGATAAACTTTATTTTGTATACAAAGCAAATCTCTCATATAAAATCTCTACTAAAAGACAGAAAATAGTACTTTACAAACTGTATTGTAAATAAATCATATGAATATTTTCATATTAGTCAATAATATTACTGAAATTAATTTAAAAACTGAAAAAATATACATTTACACACATTTACACCAGTAAATAAACAGAATCAATGATGGGCTAAAAATCTGCGGAAATCTACGCGTGCAGATTCCATGTGGGCCTAGTCATAACTCATTTTAATAACTCATTTCTAATAACTGATTTATTTTATCTTTTATTAAGTAGTTGGAGTGTATTAATTACTCACGCTCTCCTCCTTTGCCATAGTAAGCTACCGCAATATAGCGCATATGAGATAAATGACGTCAGTACATAATGACCGGTTATGATTATTACTGAACCAATACCGAATCGTCCGCAAAGCGGTGCATTGAAGAAACAATGAATATTGACACCCTTAACTGTCATCATGGCAAAGATAAAAGAAATCAGTTATTCGAAATGAGTTATTAAAAGTACTATGTTTATAAATGTGTAGAAAAAAAATCTCTCCATAAAAGCATAAAAAATATACCGGGGGGCTAATAATTCAGGAGGGTTAATAATTCTGACTTCAACTGTACATGCATATTTTCACCTATTTAGGGTCATGAAGAAATTACGAATGTGAAAACGTTTGGGAAAAAACATCGCAAAGCATTAAATCTCCATTCAAACTGGCTTAACTTATTTGATGCACGTTATAATTAAACTCGTCTTTAGATTTGTGCAGAAATTATGACCCAGGCATTTCTTTTCTAGTACCCTCAGCCTCTTTTTTCCACTAAGGCGAGCCCAAACTGTTTGTAATGATCACTGGCTGATTATAAAGTATAACACCACACACACTTACACTAACGTGTTCCTGATTTCAGTCGATTATTACTGTAACTACATCATGTGCTACTGCTAACCGATGTGGAAAGTAAAAGTGTGCAGTGTCGCAGTCGATGAAGCTGTTCCGGGATCAGAGGTGGACGTTTATCTGTGGTGTAGGAGAAGGATTGAGGGCTGGTCTGGGTTCGATGCCTCTGGTCTTCATGAAGGACAGCAGCTGGTCAGGAATCTCGGCGAGGACATCTTTAGCCAGACGGGCCATGCTGAGCACCTGATTCCCCGATCGGTCAATGTAGTCCCGGAATGGCACAAACTAGAGGGATAAAAACACACACACACAGATGAGCCTCAGGCAAAAAAAAAAAAAAGTAAATAAACAACAGCAACAAAAAACTAATGAAAAATTAGTGAAATAATAAAATATAATAAAATTATACAGTTATATAACAATACTAATTAATATAATACAGTATAGTATAATTATTATATTATACTAGTATAATAGTACTAATTTAACTCAATTACATCATTTTTGGGTAGTAACGAGACATGTTTTTAGAATAAAAGGAAAACCAAATGTACCAAATATCTATGGAATTACTGTACTACTGTAATTGTTTTAATAAATAAATATTTAGAATAATAATAATATTGACATAAAACATACATTTATATTAATAATAAGAGATATCAACATGAATCAATTTATTTAAATCAAGGTTTTCTAAAAAAAAAAAGTTGAGTAGAAAATAATACAATATTATATACAGTTTATATTGAACATAACTATATGGTACTAAAAGTATAGTATTCATAAAAAATATGAAATATAATATATAATATAAAATATTTAAAATGATTATCAATTATAATCTAAAACTTTTGCCCATAAATTCATAATCAGAGAAAGCAACATGAATCATGAAGGAACCAATAAAATAAGTAAAAGGGTTCATGCAAATATCATCATTTATTAAGTAAATCAGTATATCATTTAATAAGTAAAAGCAATAAACATTTAACAATGAAGTAATCATTACATCATGAAACTCCAATGTATTATATCTGTCAAAAGTGGTGCCTTTTTTCAAAACCAGTTTTAATAATAATAATAATAATAATAATAATAATAATAATAATAATACAATAATAAAATACATTGTGTCAATTAAATGGTTGACATAAAAAACAATCACAAATATTTCTACACAAGTTTGCTATTCTTAGCTCATTTTAATTTCAATATTTCCTGATACTGTCACAAAATGTTCTCCTCATGTACAGTTAATGCATTAACCAATATTAACACTAACTAAACAGTAACAGGTATTTTATGTGAGTTAATATCTTCTTATATATATGTAAACCTGTAATATAAATGTAAACCTCAGTAGTAGTTAAAGTAAGTCAATTAATGGGACCCAGTAGCAACGAATTATTATTATTATTATTATTATTATTATTATTATTATTATTATTTTGTTAAAATATTTTTTTAAATAGTAGAATTTAAATATTAGATTCATTCAAGGCCAATTTATTTTTTCAGTGATATCATATAAATGAATATATATGAATGTCTAAAAATTATATTTATAAAATCATTTTATCCATATAATACCATATAAGCTAATACTTTATAAAAATATATTAAAAAACAATATGAACAGTTGCATTTTTCATAACCAGTGTAAACAAAACTGCATAAAAACTAATAAATGTAAAACTCATTAGTAGTTAAAGTAAGTTAATTAATGGGACTTAAGTGCAAAGTATTATTATTATTATTATTATTATTATTATTATTAATAATAATAATAATAATGTTAAATGATAATAATAATAATAATAATAATAATAATAATAATAATAATAATAAT
>CAIGQQ010006052.1:1723827-1739930 GCA_903798035.1 Danio albolineatus | reverse complement strand
TAATAATAATAATAATAATAATAATAATAATAATAATAATAATAATATTATTATTATTATTATTATTATGACTATTATTATTACTAATATTATTGGTATTGCTATTACTATTATTATTGTTGTTATTATTATTAATATTATTATTATTATTGTTGTTGTTGTTGTTTATATTAATATTAATATTGTTATTTTTATTATTAATACTACGATTATTATTATTAATATTATTGATATTAATATTATTATTATTATTGTTGTTGTTATAGTTATTACTACTATTATTATTATTATTACTATTATTAATATTATTGATATTTATATTAATATTATTAATATTCAAATTTATTTTTTTCAATGATACCATATGTAAAAAAACAGAACTAAAAAAGCACTAGATAGAAATAGTAGTATGACAGTACCTGGACGATGTCTCTTTCAGCGACTCGTCCCCTGGAGGACACCCTGACCTCGTCTCCATCCAGCTCTTCCATAGCTGTTACATCAACAACAGCACAGTTACATCACTTTGCTACCTCCTGTATCAAAATCATCTCTGTTTGCCGAGCTAAAACCTCACCATCAAATTCAGCAGGCCCGACTCCCACAATGATGATGGACATGGGCAGAGATGCTGCCTGTAAAAAGAAACGGCAAATGTGTGTGCGTGTGTGGTCAGGGGCTTTCTCAACAGATTAGTTTATTTACGGAGATCTAACAAGTAAAAAGGACTCACGGTGACCACGGCTTCTCTAGTCTGCACCATGTCGGAAATCACACCGTCTGTGATGATCAGCAACACGAAATACTGAGAGCCATCTGTCACTTCTGAAGCGCACCTGAGGATTTACAGCAGATACAGTCAAGAGCAGAACACAGGGCTTCTGGGAAACTGGAAATGAAGAAGGGGAGAATGATTTTGTGTGTGTATGCGTGTGGTGAAACTAGTGTGTTGCTAAGCAATTGCTATGGCAAAACAAGATGAGGATTTTCTGATTCCTAGAAATGGGTTTCAGCCAGAAGGAATAAAGGTTGGGACATTTTGTAAAATACACGCACAGGCGCACACACACAAACACACACACACAAATCAAGAATCTGTGATTTGGTAATTCTCTTCGGCATAAGTATATTTTTGGCAATAGCAGGGAAAACTTGCATTGGTCAAAATTCATTCATTCATTTTCCTTTGGCTTATTCATGAGGGTTTGCCTGATCGCCAACTATTCCGGCATATGTTTTACGCAGCAGATGCTCTTCCAGCTGCAACCCAGCACTGGGAAACACCCATACACACTAATTCATACACACATTCATACACTACGGCCAATTTTGTTTACCCAATTCACCTATAGTGCATGTCTTTGGTTAGTGGGTGAAACCGGAGCACCCAGAGGAAACCCACACCAACACGGGGAGAACATAAAAACTCCACACTGAAATGCCAACTGACCCAGCCAGGACTCGAACCAGTGACCTTCCTTCTGTGAGATGACAGTGCTAACCACTGAGCCTCTGGGTCAAACTTAGCTTAACTTTTTTCTTTTATGCTAAAAATCATCTGAATATTTAGTAAATTTGTACATTTCCTATTATCAAAATATCAAAATTCAATTTTTGATTAGCAATGAACATTACAATTACTAATACAAATTGTCAGTCTTTTTATTTTTGAAGCCTCAGATGCCAGATTTTTAGACTGTTGTATCAAATATTGTTATATCAAAATATTGTCCTATCCTAACCAAACATACATCGATGGAATGCTTTTTTTATTCCTTAATTTTTCTGGATAATTAATATATTTCAATTTTAAAAAATGCCACATATGATTGGTATTATGATCCAGAGTCAAACAAATAACCCCCCCAAAACAAGATTTGTATTATAGGCTTGTGACTGTAAGATTCAATCCAGGCTCATTATTGATACGTACCCCTGCATACATTTCTTGGCAGATCGAAATACGTCCAGGAGGTACATTTTCTTGCAGTTTTTGTTTTCACGAATCCGCCAAAGTATGCCACTGTATACACTTTTTCAGATCTCAAATTTCTCTCTCAAGTGCCATTCACACCCGCTCTTCTCACGTAAATCCACCAGAGGCCGCTGTTGACTGACTGACTGACTGATAAACCCAACCCAGCCCCTTCCCTAAATCCAACCGCTAGTGTTTTCAAAAGTATCGATTAACCACCACCCACTACCATCGGCCAACGTACATGGCTAGCCACAGGCCAACCTGATGACAGTGGCAAAAAGCCGTCGACACAGTTAACTGGTACCGCAAAAAGAAACAGAATGTGTCATACCGCCCTGTTTCGTTCGTTTTAAAGATAAAATGCAGCTATAGGTTGCTCTGGATACATAATTTGTGCTCTCCAGAAATTGATACGAGAGTACGTTTTCTCAATGAGCCGGTGTTGGTAAGATATCAAGTTAATTTAAACCAATTGAACACAAGTAATAATAAAGTTTCCTGCTTTAACCATTAATTGTGTTTAACTACTTAATACAATAAAAACTATGCAGTGCTATTTTACATTAGATTATTGAATTTCCATACTTCAATACAGTTAGATTTCACCAAAAACCATAAAGTGTTGTTTATTTCCTTTTTATCCTTCTATTTTTATATCTGTGCTTCATTTAATTTAGCATAATTTAGTATATATTTTATGCAGATGCACTTACACACAAATCATTCCAATCAATATAAAATTAGGACTTTTCCAAATAGGGTCATATTGTGAAAATATATTCTTATCACAAAATATAATCACAGAAAAACAAGATATTGCAATGTGAGTTTTTTTCCAATATCATGCAGCAACAACTTCTATCATGACAGACTGGTCAATTTTTTTTTTTAATTTTAATGTTACAATTAGTATTCTGAATTGTCAAACAATTAACTAATTAATTAAAAGGAAAGTAAATGTGATATTGTGTTAGGGGCCGATCACAACGCGTTTTATGTTCCAAAAACACGAGGTGCACCTCACTGCCTTTTTTGTTGACAAGAAAAAAAGAAGCACGGTGCGCTATTTACAAGCTGCGTATTGTGCGCAAGTGTTGCTGTTGATATTAATATCATTTTAAAATGTAATAATATTGTGATCTTCAAGATTTGTGATTCATACAGCACCGGATAACTCAAAACAATATCCATAAGTCTCTCCTCCATCTTCAAAATTCACAAACGCTACAGGCACCTCAATGCAAACCCCGCCTCTGCTTTCATTTGATTGGAGAATACCAAAGACGTGACTGACGTAACACTTTTTTTCCGCTTAGTTGCTTATTTTTCAACAGCGAGCGCACGACAAGCAACATACCTGCCAACATTTGGATTTGAAATTTCCAGGAGATTATTTATTTACATAAAATTATTTTCTCATATAATTTTTTAAAAATGTTTTATTGTGACTTTTACTCGTAACATATTAAATTAAAAAAATTCCAGTATGTTTACAGTAGTGCACTTTTTCTTCAGTAGAATGCTGATGGTTTTTCAGATTAAAAATAAAAATACAAATAACAAAACAAACATACCCAAGCCCAAAAGCAATATCCATGGCTCCTGGTTACATAATAAGGTCTTGTAAAGCGTAACGATAACAATAAACTCTCTAAGGAATTGAACAATATTAATAATTTTAACATAATTTACAATTTTAGTGCTGTTGTGATTTCACATGCTGAGCGATGTCGTTTTTCCCACTGTGTCCGAAATTAAAATCAATACGACACTCCTTGCAGAAAGCGTGGCCGTCGTCAAGGTGACTTCTAGACAAACACTTGAATTCTTCCATCCAGCTGCTGTTAAATTTACATGTATTTTTTTCTTTGCCGAAGCACAACCTGACTCTTTTCCTTCAATCATTTGTACTGCTACTGGCGCAGCTGCTTGTTGCAACTGCCACCGTTCAAGTCCCGCATTTACCTCCTGCGCTGAAATCAACAGCGCACCTGAGTTGTAGCGTATGTTGCCAGATTGAGGTAAAATATGTTATAAGATTTGAATATTACGTCAATTGTGTGAGGTAATGAACTTTATTCAAGATCTGGCAACTTGACAAATATGAACAAAAGTGCTTTTTTTGAAACTGCATTGGGACGTACAAATTACGGGAGTTTCCCAGGAAAAAATAACAAACCGGGAGGGTGGCGGGAGATGGATGTGAAACACGGGAGACTCCCGGGAAAAACAGCAGTGTTGGCAGGTATGACGAGCAAGAGTAAAAATGCAAGGTGCAGCAGGCGGTTAAAACACGCATGCACAACGCTCACGGCCGTTAGTAAATCATTCAAAAAAGGCGCCTCTCAATACAGCGCATTCAGTGTGATCGACCCCATAAACAGGCCTTTCTCCTAATTTTGTATATTAATATTTGCTTATATTTACAGAAGACAAAATATTTGGTCACTAAAAAAACACTCTTTGTACTTTGGTCAAACAAATAAAGGTCAAAGAGAATTAACATGTATCATATTCTTCATTTTATTGGATTTTACATCTAAGTAGTTATTTGGCGATTGTGACATTAAATATCACTGGAAAGCCCTGGTGAAAAAAACAGCTAGTTTTATCTAAGGCTTTTTCACAGCTTTTTTTATTAAATCTGTCTCTTCCCTGCAGTCCATTGACCCTAATAAAAGCAGCTCCAGATATTGTCTCCTTCAGTCGAGCTGAGAGAGAGCTGAGAGTCGGACCAACTCACAAAAGTTGAGCACCGATCAATATCTGCTTCTGAAATCATATTTTCCAGGTCTGAGAGTTTGATTTTCTGCAGATTGGGAGATTTAACGGGATCTGAAAAAGCCTTGAAACCGACAAGGCCAATTATAAGCCTCTTCCCATGACTGTGTGTGTGTGGGGGTCACAGCTTTTGTCATGCTGTGTGATGTTTACGATATATGTGAGATTTGAAGCAGAGATTTGAATGTCAATATTTGGTATTATTCTTCTGTGTCAAGTCCCGAGGCCACTAACAAAGACTACAGAATTCACAAGACATGTCACTAGTTTTGAATGGAGAAAAATGTCACGTCAATATGGCAAATGAAGCCCCGCCCTCTAGTACAGGAGCCAATCATTGATCGGTATAGACTGACGATTGATGACTGACGAGCTCCAATGCTTTTTTTGTTCGTTTGTTTACTCTAAATAACAACATAGACTTACAGTATTGGCATTGTTTAAAAATATATTGAACATAGGCGACGCAGTGGGTATCGCTGTTGCCTCACACAGGAAGGTCACTGGTTCGAGCCTTCGCTGGGTCAGTTGGCATTTCTGTATGGAGTTTGCATGTTCTCCCTGCGATTGCGTGGGTTTCCTCCGGTGCTCCAGTTACCCCCAAAAGTCCAAACACATGCCATAGGTGAATTGGGTAAGCTAAATTGTCTGTAGTGTATGTGTGTGAATGAGAATGTATGGGTGCTTTCCAGTGATAGGTTGCAGCTGGAAGGGCATTTGCTGCATAAAACACATGCTGGATAAGTTCCCGGTTCATTCCGCTGTGGCGACCACAGATTAATAAAAGGACTAAGCCAAAAAGAAAATGAATGAGTATAGACATATTCAGAACCACAGCCTCTCTCCCATTGCTCTACCTTCTCTACAATGATGCATTTAATTAAGAAAAATAATTAAATTAACTAATTAAAATAATAAAAATGTCAGACCTAGCCTCTCTTCCCACTGCTGTCTTCTTTACAGTTATATTCAAGAAGGAACAAGAATAATAAATAAATACAATTATATTTTATATTTAATTTAATAATAATTAGAAGCAACATCACATATTGTATATGATAATCTACATCTGTGAATGATGTCATATTTAGCATTTAATTTAAATTCAAATTAATTCAAATAATTAAATTCAAAATAATTATATAAAATTTTTATTATATTATATTATTGGCAGTTCATTCCGCTGTGGCGACCCCAGACTAATAAAGGGACTAAGCCGAAAAGAAAATGAATGAATGAATATATTATTATTTTAAACAGGATTCAATTAAAATAAAATATATAAATTAATATTATTTTTTATAATTTATAATTTTAATTATTTTACTTAATTACGCAGTTATTATTTCAAATAAGTAGTAATAAAAAGCAGTATAGTATCAGCCAGTGTCCTTATCCTATCTGTTTCTGTTTATGCATACTTTTCTCATTCACCTTAATCAACAATATAGTAATTCAGAATCAAATAAAGTGCTGTCCTTCTTATGTTAAATATTCTACCAAAAAATCCTTTAAAAGGTCTCAAGCACACACACACACATAAAAGATTTGTTTAACATAACCATTTTCCAGCGGTAGTAACCTGTGGTGACTGGCTAACCTCTTCGCATTTTAAATAGTTCATGCATGACGTCACAGTGAAACTTCAAAAGTGAACGCACTCGTGGCTTCACATCACATACTGGTTTCTAAATGACCCAATTTTGCTGCTCAGCTTGAATAAATAATCGGTGACTGGAGAGGGCGCTTTGTGTTATGAACACAGCCTACATCAAAGTCTCCTCTTCCAAACAAGCAAGAAAAATCCTCTTTTCCACAATACGGCCCAATTAAAGCGGTCATGACATGGGATTTTTTTTTATTTTTATGTTCCTTGAGATTCACTTATTATGTTAATTACACGTTTATACTAAAACCCTCATTCTTAACCTCTTAGATTTGAAAAGGGGGGTCTTCCCAGTAAAGCTTCTCAGTAATGGGGATTTTTTTTTTTTTGTCCACTTAATGGTATGGTTTTTTTTTTGTTTGTTTTTTTTAGCACCACCTCAGTTGAAGTTTCAATTGAGTTACAAACATTACTGAAGTGTGTCATCATGTAAAAGCTACAGATCACTGATTGGCAAGAAAGAATCGTCACTATCTGCATCACTGAACTTGCGACATGAGACAACAAATCTGGTAGACTTAAATAAATCAGAACAGCCTTTAAACGATCAATGCAAATGCAATAAAAGTTGTATCATTGTAGGCAAAGGAAGTACAGATGTTCTTCTTGTCACAATCACCAGCGATCTCTACAGCCAGAGATTGACGCACACACTTCTGTGAACTACAGATCTGCTTGTTAAAGGACTACAACTCCAGTCATGCAGCACACACACACACTCCTGCTCCATAACACGATTGATTGCACACACACCACCGGAGGACTCTCAAAGATTGATTACACACACTACATAGGCAGTACATACACACACACTCGTCGCTGAGTATTGTTTATCTGTAAAGTGACATACAACGTGTTTCCTTTGTTCCTGTTTTTCCGTGTTTTTGACCTTCTGCCTCTTTAAAGACCACGATTTTGATTTACCTGTATACATCTGTAGTTCACGGAAGTGTGTGTGTCAACCAGCGATCTCTGGCTGTAGAGATCGCTGGTGATCGTGACACGTCTCATATATATTTATTTACATGTAAAATATAACATATACAGTTGAAGTCAGATTTATTAGCCCCTCTGTATATTTTCCCTCAATTTCTGTTTAACGGAAAGAACCTTTTTGTACACATTTCTATAACTTTTAATAACTCACTTCTAACAGCTGATTTATTTTATCTTTGCCATGATGACAGGACATAATATTTTACTAGATATTTTGCAAGATACTAGTATTTGGCTTAAAGTGGCATTTAAAGGCTTAATAAAGTTAATAAGGCAAGTTAGGGTAATTACGCAAGTCATTGCATAATATTGGTGTTTTGTAGACAATCACAAAAAATAGCTTAAATGGTTTAGTAATATTTAACTTAAAATAGTTTTAAAATTTTTAAACGGCTTTTGTTTTAGCCAAAAAAAAAAAACAATAAGACTTTCTCCAGAATAAAAAATATTATAGGAAATACTGTGAAAAATCCTTGCTCACTTAAACAACATACAGTATAGTAAATATTTATGGTAAAAAACACATACATTTACAGGAGGGCTAATCATTTTGCCTTCAGCAGTGTACATAGTTTTATATAGTAATTTTACAATGTATACTTTTATTATTTACTTTACTTCCCATTTATTTAAATGTCTTTTTATTTAAATGTCTTCAGCTCTCTTGTGTTGATATGCATGTACACCGAGCTCCTGTAAACAACAAACAAATGTATACAAATATCAAAAAAAATATTAAATAAAATCATTTTATGTGAGTTAATACCATATAAAAAAACAATATGTACAGTTTGAGCACACTTGAGACTCATGAGAGAAACATTTTTCCCCCAATTTGAAACACTGACTAATTAATTTTCTAAATTAAATGACTCAGAAAAACTTTCCCATGTACATGGAGAGGATGAATTGACATCTAGACTAGCTGCAAAATATGTATACACCCTACACACCATAAGAAACAGTTAATGTAAATTCATGTATCTTATTTAAATAATGTAGACTTATTATTATTATTATTGTTATATTTATCAAATGTATTATAGTTTTATTTTTTATTTTTTTATTATTTTTATTTTTTTGTCGTTTATTTCCTATTTACTGTATTATTATTTGATGATTGTAATATATCACATATTTGAAGTGCTTTGGCAATACTGTAGTGAATGTCATGCCAATAAAGCAACTAAATTGTGACTTAGATTTGATTTGAAAAAATAAAAAAAGCATGTAATCCTCAAAAATAATCTGTAGCATGACTAAACCAAACTAAACCATCCATGTTCCTGATACCGAGATGCTCCTGAAGACTGTATAAAGATGCAAAGGGAGGTACCACTGTATTAACAAAACATTAACTAACACTTCTATCTTAAAAACTACAAACTAGCTGTTTATTAATAGTTAGTAAGGTAGAAGTTGAATTTACGCTTTGGGTAGGATTAGGGATGCAGGATAATATCATACTATATGACTACTAATGAACAGTTAATATCTAAGCAGTTAATAACATGCCAGTAATAATAAGCCAGTAGTTATTTAATAGGATGAATTGTGACCTAATCTAAAGAGTTACTGTTATTTTTATTTTGATGTGATGCAACACAATGCCTGAACACAAAGCGTCAATCACCGAACAACTGGTGAATGGCAGTGGGAGGAGTCTGTGCTCTAAAGGCGGAGTCAATTTACCCTTGTGACATCACATGCCACATTATTGCAAAACGAGTCATTTTTACAGCTTCATTAAATAAAAGCTTTGTTTTTTTAACAAAGAGGACGTTGTATGCATTGAAACTCGAAGGATGCTTAATGGAACAAAGCCCTCTCATAAGTCGAAAGATCAAGGAAAGTTTGATTTCACATGTCACGACCCCTTTAAAAATTCTTTCTGCGTGGCAGACAGCAGACCTGGACTTCATCCGCTGAGTGAAGTGTAAGTCAAGCGCAGGATTCTGGGGGAGTCTTATGTGTGCGTAAGTGCATTTGTGTGGAGAGAGGACAGGCTTTACAGTGAATAACAAGTGGAGAGTGACAAGAAGGAGTTCAGCTCGTGAGGGAGACCGAAAAAAGAGCACAGAGACAGAGAGACACAGAGAGAGAGAGAGAGCGCAACCTCGTGTCAATTGCAAGAGGACGGTTTTGGCTTACTGGGCCACCTGGTTGATGACAGGGGCAAAGTTGGTGGGGCCGTAGAGCTGCACTTTCCGCAGACAGTCGTAATATGCCTCCAGCACACCTTCAATGCCGACGCAGTTCGCATTTTCACAGTCCGAGTTCTGCGAGAACAGAATACACACACACACAGACACACACAAAGCAATGGAGAAGAGCTTCATAAATTGATATATAACACATGAGGAATAACTCCCGTCTTGTCTCTGACTTATTCATACTCGGCTGAGGCATATTTTATGTTGTTAGATGCTGTGTCTAAGGCTGGAAATTCATGATGGCACAGTTTAGCATTAATAATGAATCTCCTGTCTATGCGGATTAAGGTTTGAAGGGATAGTGCAAAGAAAAATGAAAATTCCATCATGGTTTGTAACATTTAATAATGAGAAGAAAAATATAAGATAAAAAATTATGAATTACTATTATTGTTATTGGTGGTAGTTAGTTTTATATTATTTTAATAAATTGTATAAATATTATAATAGTAATATTTAATAAATGAATAATAAATCAATAAATAATAAATGAATTAATATATTATCATTAATATCTGTGAAACAGCAAAAATATAAATTATTGTTATTATATATATTATATATTAATTAAGGTTAATTAATATATAATTAAGGTTAAAAGGGATAGTGCAGATAATTTTTTTTTATTCTATCATGGTTTGTTACATTTAATGATAAGAAGAAAAATATAAGAGCAAAAAAAGAATTATTATTATTATTATTTATTATTTATTATTATTATTATTATTATTATTATTATTATTATTATTAGTGGTGGTGATTTGTTATATATTTGTTTTAATCTAGCATTTCTATAGGTGAAGGAGCAAAAATATGATAAATTATCATTATCAAATATGCCTATTAACAGTGGTGGTATTGGTTTTGGATTTGATTACAATACATAAATATTTTGTGAATAAAATGTATACCAAAATAATTTGTATATCAAATCAAAATAAGCAATTTTATATATTCCAATTTAAAAAGAAAAAATATATATTTGTCACATTAAAATGACAAAAATGACTTTAGCTTTTATGGTTTTGCTCTCAGCTAGCTAATAATAACCCTGACTAGTAGTAAGCCTATTCATGTATAAAACTCAGCGGGCTCCATATAATCCAACATACAGTAAGGAAGAGGAGATTGAAAAATTGTTCTTTGTATTCTACAGAAGAACAAACATATCATGCAGGTTTGCAATGTCAAAATATGATAAGAGAATAGTCAACTTTGAGTGAACCAACCCATTAAACGTTACAAATTACTGTCATGTCATTGTGTATGTGTGTGTTTTTAACGATGGCTCTTTTTGAGAATAAAAAATAATTATACAGATTTGCAAAGATAAAAGAGTGACAATATGATGTCAGAATAGTCATTTTTAAGTGAACTAACCCTTTAACAGTCCAAATTAATGTCAAGTCATTGAGTGTGTGTTTTTAATGATGGCTCTTTTAGAGAATAAAAAGAGGACAAAGAAATCATTCAGCTTTGCAATGATAAAAGAGTCAAAATATGATAACAGACTAGTCCAGTGTTTCCCAACCCTGTTCCTGGAGGCACACCAACAGTTTACATTTTGGATGTCTCCCTTATCTGACCCATTCATTAAGGCTTTACTGTTGGTGTGCCTTCGGGAACATGGTTGGGAAACACTGGAATAGACATTTTTGAGTGAACTAACTAGTGCTGCACGATTAATCATATTGCAATCGCGATGTCAGCCTATGCGATTACATTACAGCGAATCTTGCGATTATATTAAATAAACGAATGCATTGGTGGACGTAACAAGACATTCAAGAAAGAAAATGCACCGCCATTTTTGTAGTTTCCTTTAATACGATTACAATGTAACGCAATTAAAAAAGAACTACACGACCCAGAAGCCATCAGGACTGGAAGGCGGTAACCGCCGCGGAAAATTAGTATTAAAAAAATTATTTGCAGCGATGAGTCAGAAGTAATGACGTCCATTAATGAACAGAACTACTCGCGAAGTTGGAAATATTACTGAATGTTGTGAGAGTAAATGCGACGGCGATAGCACGTCGTATGCTGCTTGTAAAACATGCTTAATCTCAGTCAAGTACACAGTGAATCAGGGACGAGCGGTCTAAAAAGGCACAGTCGCAGGCAAGTTCAGGAAAGAATCAGCCAAACACCTCTTCGTCCATCAAGCAAAATTGTCGTCGGGTGTCAAGTCTCCTCTAACCGACAAAATTGCTCACAACCGTCATCATAGGTTCAGTGTTTTCATTCAAAGTAAATTATTAAAATTAAATTGAAACTAGAAGAATTATTGTATGCATGTATGGTGGTGAGTGACAAGGAATATCTGCTGTTAACCTTTCCATGTGCCCAACGTTCTCTATAAAACCAGAAACATGCTGAATGTTTTCATGTAGGATGCATATAATGCATATGATCACGTTTTAAATGAAATCAAATAAGCAGAACCAAAAGTTGTATGTATGTGTGTATGTGTGTGTGTGTGTGTGTGTATATATATATATATATAACTGACAAAATATGATATGTTTAAATAGTGCATGCTGCATTTCTCTCACATAAACAATAATACAAAGCCATACATATAAAATATTGTTATATTTCATTTAATAATTGTAAGAAATATGGAAAATATGGAATATGAAAATAAGTTTACAATAATGCAGATATTTATTTTGTAAAAATTATTTATTTTGAAACGCACATTTCAGCATTATTACTAATCTGTGTGTGCAATTTACTTAAAAAACCCATTAAGTTGACTTACAATACCATTTATAATCAAAATCGCATATCGCAATATTGCCCTCAATAATCGCAATATGACAATTTTCCCAAATCGTGCAGCCCTAGAACTAATCCTTTAACAGTCCAAAATTTCTGTCATGTCATTGTGTATGTGTGTGTTTTTAATAATACCATTTTTTTTGAGAACAAATAAATCATACAGCTTTGCAATGATAAAAGAGTCAAAATATGATAACAACATAGTCATTTTTGAGTGAACTAACCCTTTAAAAGTTCAAAATGACTGTCATGTCATTTTGTATGTGTGTGTGTTTAATGATGGCTCTTTTAGAGTTGCTACTCACCAGGGGAAAAGCATGAGAGATCTTGCCATCAGGAGGGAGTTTGGCTCCAAAGCCGTAGGCAGGGAAGAGTTTGTCACTGTCATAATCCTGGATGATTTCCCCCACGGCTTTAAGGGCCATGGCGTACGCATTCAGCTGATACGGGTTCATGTAGTGGAGCGACGTCGGCTGTGATGGGTTTCCTGCGTTCAGGTAGCAATCGATACAAGCTCAGGCACTGGTGCATTCGTGTCAATTACAAAAAGTGTCACAAAATCTCAAGTTGACTATTGCATGCCACAAACAAAGCTGATGTTTTTCAGTCATTGAAGACGGTCTTACCATTAGACGCGGTGAAGTCTATGGCAACAGTGAAGTTGAGCTGTGTTCTGTTTGGAACATTGAAAAGTGTCACAGTCAAAAGGTTGCGACCAATGACGTTTATACAGGACATATCCATAATAGCAAAGTATTCTGGCCCAGATTTGGCATGAATCTGGTAGAGCAGGCATTCATCCGACACTGGCATACAGCATGTATGTACCCTGGTTTGGCAGAGGTGGCACCGTCTTTAAGGCGGCACACAATATTTGGGCCAGATGTCAAATGTAGTATTTGGCCCAGATGTTAGTAATTGATACGTGGGCCATGTCAGTTTGGTCAGTCTTGACCCACATTTAAAAAAACATTTTTATTTTTTTTTAAGTAAAAAAAAAAAATTCTACCAACCAGGTCACTTTGAGAAAACGCATGGCCATAGTATGCCTAAAGCGCAATGATTAATGGGTTTATCGATTCCCTTGCAGTCGTGAAACACCAAGATATCTGGCCCAGGTCAGGTCCAATTATGGGTGATTATTTTGGCTGAGTCTTGGCCCAGATATGGTGCATGTTTGGCCCTAGTCTGGAGGCTAGACTTGGTCCAGTCATGTACCGTAATTCACTGCGGCATGTGGGCCAAGCAAAAGCTGATTGTGGGCCAGAGCTGGGCCAGAGATATTTTGCTATGTGGGATAGACTTCTGAACTGTTTTTCACGACTAACTCCATGTCCACAGACACGAGCATTTTTGTAAATGCGGTATTTCCTAATTCGTTTGAAAAATAAATTCTTATCCACACATGTAGGGCTGCATGATTCTAGATAAAATGAGAATAACTTTTCTTTTTTTTCTACTTAGAACAAAGATCCTGATTTTCTCACGATTCTGTGGATGTAAAATAAAGGTTATGAGTAGGCTATTATTATTGTTATTTCACAAACTTGGTAAAACAATAATAATATTAATAATCGCCTCACAGCAAGAAGGTCACTGGTTCGAGCCTCGGCTGGGTCAGCTGGCATTTCTGTATGGAGTTTGCATGTTCTCTACGTTTGCATGGGATTCCTCTGGGTGCTCCGGTTTTCCCCACAGTCCAAAGACGTGGTACAGGTGAATTGGGTGAGCTAAATTGTCCGTAGTGAATGAGTGTGAATGAGTGTTTATGGATGTTTCCCAGAGATGGGTTGCAGCTGGAAGGGCATCTGCTGCGTAAAACGTGCTGGATAGGTTGGTGGTTCATTCCGCTGTGGCGTCCCCAGATTAATAAAGGGAATAAGCCAAAAAAAAAAGAATGAATGAATGGTGGACTTGAACAGACTTTAAATTTGTCCTGGATATTCATCAACAGTAAAGCGAGTACATCACAATACAACAATTCCCAATTCTATAGTTGAAATATTATGTTTGAGACGTATGCTTGCAATCTGTCATTGAGAACATTAATAGACCATGTTGATCCCTGGTAAAATCAGACATTTGTCATTATCAGATTTCCTCTTGCATTATATTCAATGTTATATAGGCTAGAGTAGTTATACTGACACTGGTAAACACTTATTCTCATGCACAGCACTCTGTGTTCGCTAAGAAAAGAAAAAGCATATCAAATGTGATATGATCAGTTAAATGATGTGATTGCTTTCAATTTCACATTCACTGCCGAGTGCGGCTCATGTCATAGGCGTTGTCACTTTGAGAGGAAAAAAAAAGCATACATGTGGATCATACTTACTACCCAAGTGGCTCCTGACTAAGGAGCAAAACAATCGCTCTGTACAACAAACTGAATGATATTTACAACTTTACTCCCTGTTAATCAAAGCCTATGCAGGTTGTGTTCACTAAAGTAGACTTAATTTGCGAGCGCATGCTTACTCTCTGTGGTAAGCAAACAGCTAACAGCTCACGTGTGATTTCGGCAGTGAATACGTCATTGCATGAAGTCAGAAATTACATTTTTGGGTGAATTATATCTTATAAATACAGTATGCTGACTCTTTCAACAACATTTGGAGTCTGACTGTGCTCATGTTGCTGAGCAATGCATATAAAACAACGTAAAGACTTGTGCAACCGCCTTTATGCTTCTATCCTGACCTTGAAAATACAATTGGCTGAATCGTAGAAATGCTGGATTAAGATCATGTGGGGGGTCGAATCGAGATCACAATCTTTTAACGATTAATCAGTCAGCCCTACATGCATGTTGGAAAAAAAAAGCAAGAAAATGCAAAAATGCTCTGTAAAGTGCTGTCAAGAGCATGCCAAAGCAGCAGGTTGCGATTAGCAATATGAAGCCTCAAAAAAGGGTTATTATCGGTTCCGGTTGGCTGCATTCTCATGCCTCTGTTCCAAAATTAAGTAGGACAATTGTCCATATCTGTATACATTACAAGTACAGTTAGCACAGCTATTAGCAGAAGTATTCGCTTACATCAGCCATTGCACAGACATGAGTCTTGTACAGATTAAAGTTAAAAGTTAAAATGAAGTGAAAATCGTGACGTGGCCAAGTATGGCGACCTATACTTTAACTCAAATTTAACCCATCCAAGTGCACACACAGAGCAGTGAACACACACCTGGAGTAGTTACGCTAACTAATAACCTTAACTGTTCTGATATTGATTGCAATGTAATAATGAGCACCTTTTGTAAAGCTGCATTGAGGCAAGAATTATTGTGAAAAGCGCTATACAAATAGCCTTCTCTCATCCCACAAAGGGAAAGTTGGCGCAGACAAGCCATAAATTCTGGTTTCACAGACTACATGACTACACAGACCCCGGCGTTTTTGAAAATCTTCTCCCTGACAGGAGATTTCAAAAGGTTTCAGTTTGAATGACCAGATACTGCCTTTGCAATTGAACACATGGCCAAACCACATCGAAAAAGCTGCGGATTAAAAAACATTAACCATGATCATGAAAACAGGGCCTACAGTTAGTCTAAAAGTTTGAAAACAGGAAGATTTTGTTTGTTCGTTTGATTTAATCCTTTAGTTTAGCAGTTCATTAAATTGATCAAAATCAACAGGCATTTTTTCTTCTATATTTCAAATTATCCTGGGAACAAAATC
>CAIGQQ010006052.1:1706389-1717533 GCA_903798035.1 Danio albolineatus | reverse complement strand
TAAAATAAAATAAAATAAAATAAAATAAAACAAAACAAAACAAAACAGCAAGGAGGTTGCTTATTTGAGTCCTGGATGGGCCGGTTGACAATTCTGTGTGGAGTTTGCATGTTCTGCCTGTGTTGGCGTGGGTTAACTCCAGGTTACCTTCACGGTCCATGCACTATAGGTAAATTGAATAATAACTAAATAACTTGAAATAACTTAAAATTAATAAGCTAAATTGGCCGCAGTGTATGTGTGTGTGTGTGTGAATGCGAGAGTGTATGGGTGTTTCCTAGTGCTGGGTTGCACCTGGAAGGACATACACTACATAAAACATATGCTAAATAAGTTGGCGATTCACTCCGCTGTGGCGACTCCTGATAAATAAAGGGACTAAGCAGAAGAAAAATAAATGAACGAATGAAAAAATAATAATAATAATAATAATAATAACAAAAATAAAACTCGTCAGTCCATCTCAGACAGACAGGTAGACGGAGCAAAAAAATATTGTTATCACTAAAACCTTGTATTTAGTTGTGCTTTAACATTTTCTGAAACATCAGGTTTGCATCATTTATAAAATAAAAAATTTATCCATCTGTATGTCTATCTCAGACAGACCTAAATCAATTATTGTTATTACCAAGACCCAGTATTTATCTGCTTTAACATTAAAATAAAATCTTTCTATCTCAGACAGACAGGTAGACAGAGCAAAAAAATATATATATAATAATTACTAAAACCTGTTATTTAGTTGTGCTTTAACATTTTTTGAACCATCAGGTTTGCATCCTAATAAAGCTAAAAAAATATATAAAAATGTAAACAAAATAAAATAAATTAAAATAAAACAAAATTTAATTTAATTAAATGTTATTCATCTGTCTGTCTAATAATAATAATATTGTTATTATTAGTTTAACATTTCTGAACCATCAAGTATGTAAATAAAATATCAATAAATAAATGAATAAAAAAATAAAAATAAAAAATAAAATAAAATAAAATAAAATAAATAAATACAAAAATAATAAAATACATTTGAAAAATTAAATTAAATTTAATTAAATTAAATTAAATTAAATCCATCTGTCTGTCTAATAATAATATTGTTATTCAAATATTGTTATTATTAGTTAACATTTCTGAACCATCAAGTATGCAAATAAAATATAAATAAATAAATAAAAAAAATAAATAAATAAATAAATACAAAAATAATAAAATACATTTGAATTTTTTTTTATTAAACTAAATTAAATTAAAAATAAATAAAAAAAAATTAATTTAAACAAAGCAAAACAAAACAAAATAAGTCTTTCTATCTATGTCAGAAAAAAAATATCTCAACAAATAATCCTTTTTAATAATTATTAGTTACAAGCCTCATTTTTACCCCATTCACTGTCCCAAAAAGTCAAAAGAAGAGCAAAAGGTGTTGAAAAACAGTAATGTGTAAAAAAAACAAAAAAACGTTTTACCTCATAAACATTGAACTGGCTCTGTCCGCGAGACAGCTCTCTGTAGCTGGTCGTAAACTCCCCGATGAAATCATGACTGAAGAAAAATGAAAGTGTTTATTTGACCGAGGAGCATTTAATGACCCCTGCACGAGCACGCTGACAAGAAATGATTTTGGCTAATGGAAATTTGACTTGGACTTCTTGTTGTTACTCTGGATAATTGATGCATTTGTAAACACAATATTTATTACTGACAGGGGGAAAGAAGACAAGCCATGAAAAATAAAACGTACCTTCCGTCTCTGTCCCAGTCGTAAACATCAACCTTCACCGTTCTGGAGAGATTACAAACAAATCAAAGCTCACAGCAAGTCAATATCTAAAATTAAGCGCAGACAGCCTGAATTTTCTCAAAGGTCAGAATATGTCGGGCAGCCTGGTGAGTCCACAGAGCCGGCCCAAAATAAAGCCTGCGTCCTGGCTCCGGCTGACTGCTGGGATTATTGGGACTGCCACAGTCACACAGCTGCTTTAAACACCTCAGACACCAGTAGCACAAGACTGAGGGGGATTTAACGGTGCGAAAAAAATCTAGTCCTTTCAAAATATCACAAATGTTGGACAAAGTACAAGTGCCCTGGCTGTCAGAATGCACACACAAGAATCTAATGCATGGATCAACTCTGCATCTTTCCCATATTGAATTTCAGTCACAATTTGCAATGAGGTTTCATTAGGTAATGTTAACTAATGTATTTACTACATTTTTTACAGTATTAGTGCTTGTTAGTTAATGAAAATACAGTTGTCCATTAATAGTTCGAGTTAATTCCCTTATGTTGCATTAACTAATGTTAACATGCATGAATTTGGATGTTTCTAATGCATTGGTAAATTGTGAACTTTGATTTGATTATATTATATACTGTACTATGGAAGTCAATGGTTACAGGTTGTTTGTTGTTCAAAATATCTTCTTATGTGTTCAGCAAAACAAAGAAACTCGTAAAGGTAATTGAAAATTATTTATTTGCATAAATAATTAGTAAATATTAACTATCCATTTAAGAGTTATTAGAATTAAATAATTAAACATTTAAATAAATTATTAAATAAACATTTATTTATAAATTTATTAGTGCTGGGCAAAGATTAATCTAAAATAAAAGGCTGTTTTGACATAACAGATGTGTGTGTACTGTGTATGATCACCGGCCACTTTATTAGGTACACCTTACAAGTACCGGGTTGGACCCGTTTTTCCTTCAGAACTGTCTTAATCCTTTGTGGTATACATTCAATAAGGTACTGGAAAAATTACTCAGAGATTTTAGTCTATATTGACATGATAGCATCACGCAGTTGCTGCAGATTTGTCGGCTGCACATCCATGATGCGAATCTCCAGTTCCACCACATCCCAAAGGTGCTCTGTTAGATTGAGATCTGGTGACTGTGTGGAGGTCAGTGAACCCATTGGCATGTTCAAGAACCCAGTCTGAGATGATTTGCGCTTCCTGCTGGAAGTAGCCATCAGAAGATCGATACACTGTGGTCATAAAGGGATGGACATGGTCCGCAAAATTACTCAGGTAGGTTGTGGCATTAACACAATGCTCAATTGGTACTAATGAGTCCAAAGTGTGCCAAGAAAATATGCCCCACACCATAACACCACCACCACCAGCCTGAACCATTGATGCAAGGCAGGATGGATCCATGCTTTCATGCTGTTGATGCAGAATTCTGACCCTACCATCCTAATGTTGCAGCAGAAATTGAGACTCATCAGACCTGGCAATGTTTCTCCAATCTTCTTTTGTCCAATTTTAGTGAGCCTGTGCGAATTGTAGCCTCAGTTTCCTGTTCTTAGCTGAAAGGAGTGGTACCCAGTGTGGTCTTCTGCTGCTGTAGCCCATCTGGTTCGATGTGTTGTGCATTCAGAGATGTTTTTTGCATACAGTACCTTGGTTGAAACTAATGGTTCAATCTAGCCCTTCTGCTATGACTTCTGGCATCAACAAGGCATTTGTGCCCACAGAACTGCCACTCACTGTGTATTTCTTCTCTTTTTGGACCATTCTCTGTAAACCCTAGAGATGGTTGTGCGTGAAAATCCCAGTAGATCAGCAGTTTCTGAAATACCATGTTCAAAGTCACTTAAATCACCTTTCTTCCCCATTCTGATGCTCGGTTTGAACTGCATCAGATCGTCTTGATCATGTCTTGTCATGAGTTGCTGCCATATGATTGGCTGATTAGAAATTTGCATTAACGAGCAGTTGGACAGGTGCATCTAATAAAGTGGCTCATGAGAATATATAAAACTATATAAAACAATTTTGCTACATAGATTTATAAATATCATTTTTACCATTTACATGTATATTTCATATCTAAATGTAAACATTTTCTCAAATATATGCACGCATATGTGTATTTATATATACATAATAAATATACACAGCATACACACATATATTACGTCAAAACAAACTTTTATTTTGGATGCGATAAATCCCGATTAATTGCCCAGCACTAATTTTTATTTTTTTTAAAACAAGAGACCAGCATCATGTATTAAGGTAAATCAAATTAGTTATTAGTATTCTTTATTAACATATACTAAAATTAGGATTAGTAGTTTTAAGGGAGAGATGCAGCAAGGTTTACAAGATCCTCACCTGTCATAGTCTCCATTACAGAGCGCTCGCACTGGGATGGTGAAGGGCTGCCATGCGGGGTTCAAAGTATTCTTTATCACCTCTGTTTTGTGACAGATAGTGAACCTACAAAAGAGGCAAATCAAAAAGGAAATCTCACTTAAGGGCTTGTTATGACACCTGCATGCTTTTCTTTGAAGGAATATGCTTGAAAAAATGAACACCGACCCGTTACAGCCCAATATCAATAAAAGTGGTTAACAACAAGAGCAGCTCGTGGTGGGCATGAAGAGGCTCTTGGGTTTCAAACACTACCATAACACCCTCTCTCAGTCAGTCGAGCTACACTTAGGGGTAATTGTACTGTATGCTTTATGGGATTTCATGTTCGGCTTGGAAATTTTAGAGGGATAATTCATCCAAAAACGACTAGTCTATCATCATTTACTCACCCTCCTATTGTTCTAGACCAAAAACTCAACAAAAACACAGAGGAAGGAACATATCAGGTACCAAATCTCTGATAGTAACCATTGATTTGCACTGTATTTTTTTCCAACTGTGAACGTCAGTGGTAATAATCAGCTGTTTGGTTCGCAACTTTTTTAAAGATGTTTTCTTTTTGTGTTACAAGGAAGGAACTCATACAGGTTTGGAGAGTGAGTAAATGATGACGGAATTTTCATTTTGGGTTGAATAATTAACAATTCTAATTCAATCCTTATTTTACCTTAAATAAAATCCATGCAAACAAGTCAGTCAACGCAGTTTTGAGCTGGAATGATCGATAAATGAAAAACCCACCGCTATAATAAACCTCAAACAATGGGACTGGTTAAGATTTTATAGCTGCAAACATAATTTAAGTGAGCAATCATTAGAAAGGCAACATTTACTGTACCATGTCTCAATCTAATGTAAAAAATCTTACAATAAAAAACTAAATTATGATACAGTGGTCCCTTGTAGATCACGGGCTTGACATTAACTTTTTTGATCACCAGCCACTATGGCTAGTAGTTTTCCAACGTTACAAGCCACTCGCCTTTTTCACTAGCCACAATTTTGTTGTTGGGAAAATAAATACTAATAATGACAAATTTTTCAATTTTGTGTTATGTCCACATGCCTCCTCATTCATTTAACTTTTTGTTTTTATTTAACATTACTTTTTAGCGCTTAACACTTTTCTCTGGCCTCAAACTGAACAAAATAAATGCTAAACATAGAAAAAAACTGACATTTAATTTTTTTTTTGCATTTATCTTAACCTATACACAGTAGTTTGTCCAGGCTAAAGGTCCCAGATCATCAGATAACCATAGATAAATGGAGAGTTATCTCCTATTAAAGCAACAGTATTGTAAAGGATGATAAGTGAACCATATTAAAAAAAAAACTGCAAGCAAAAGCAAGCAGGTGAAAAACATTCTGTGTGTGCGATAGTGAAAAGATGATAATGTGTAAACAGTTAACGATAGGCCCAATTATAATCTGTTCAAAGAATGGTAAAAGCGAAAGCGGCAACAGCTGCTACATCCAGTGCCGCCTTTTTCCAATTTATTTCAAAGAGATATGATTGCACCAGTTGCATTTCCAGGCACGGTTGTTTTGCGCAAGGAAATAGGAGCTTTTAAGCACTTGCGCCGCGCGCACACATCAGCTGTGCCTGTGTTTCATCGTGCACTTGATCATCCTCTCATTCGGTATTCACCTGCTTCCTTTTGCTCGCGCGAACAATTATCAATTATGCTGCTTCTTGATTCTAAGAGCACATTTGCACATATATTGACAAATGGTCTTAAACTAAACTTCTAATCTTTAGAGACGAGGCAGCTCTGGCAACTTACAAAAATATTTTCAACCAAACAAAGTGGCTAGTTGGGGTGTCTGTCTAACCTGCAGCCACAGCTGAAATCCACCCACATTTAGGAGGTTGGTGGGTGTTAATGTAAAGCCCTGATTTCGGGAGTTAAGTTCTAAAAATACCCCGCAATAGGCGAAATCCACAAAGGAGTGAGCTTTATTTTTTACAATTATAGATGTTTTAAGGCTGTAAACCCCTCACTACTCACTTTATACCCTTTTCTCTCTTTTTTAACACTTGTTTTTTTCCTCCTTCTTTATATAAAGAACCGAAGATTAATTTATTCCGTAATGGTGCCCTACAGCCACGTAACTTCTACCTTCCTTTAGCATGTCCAGAAGTCCAACATTTTATGCTATGGTTAGCATCTTCCTCTGCCTTTTGGGTGCCACTGCAGGTGCCTTTAAGGGTGCAGAACATTTCGTCGACATTGCATGGTTTGTTGGGGAGCAAGCATACAGTCCAGCACTTCATAGTCACACTGCTAGCAATCGAACATTTATGTAAATTTGGCAAGCTGCTGAAAGCATTCTGTACTGTAGGAGACATGGCATTTTTGATTGATTGACCATCAGGATGCAGAACACAATGCACTAATCAGGACACAAAACACAATGTGCCATAAAAAAAGCATGTCAACTTGCACTAAAAAAAATCCATGAAACTGCGAGGCTGCAAAAGGTGAATCACATCATTGCGAGGGATCACAGTATTTTTAAATGAAACCCAAAGAGTTTCAGCGCCTGCATTAAAGATTCAGATAACCAAAACTTAGTGTTAATTAACCTAAAAATTTAAATGTACTCACTATTTTCTCACTCTGATGTTTCTTTATTCTGTTAAACACCAAGATTTGAAGAAAGCTTCAGAAAAGTTGACTTCCACAGAAGAAAAAACAAATACTATGGAGAAGTCAATGATTACAGGTTTCCAGCTTTCCTCGAAATATCTTCTTTTGTATTGAACAGAACAAGCGAAACAGGTTGGAAACAAGTGAAGGATGAGTAAACAATGCCAGGATTTTCTGTTTGTAATACAATGCTTCGGTTATATTTTGCTGCACATTTCAGATGACAAATACACTAGAGGGCGCTGTCTACATTTTTGCAAATCCGAAATACGTCACTTAGGGCAGTAGTCCTTAACCTTTTTATCATCGCGGACCGGACAATGCGTGACAATTTTACTGTGGACCGGGGGTGGGATTGCAGTTTCGTAGGTTGCAGGTGGCTAGGCGTCCGTCAAACATTTTCTCAGAGGATGACAAGCTGACAAAACATTACTGCAACTCTGATACAAGTTGTTTTTATGGAAAAAATTACAAAGCACTGCAGTGTTTGGGTGTTCTGCGTTTGTGTGGGATAATTAGTCAACCGAAATGTGTATATTCCATACAAGCTGAAGCTGACCAGTTAGTTCTTGTCATGTGATTTGCGGTGCACTCGCAGGATTTATTCAACTATGTGCATCTAGACAGTGTGAGC
This sequence comes from Danio albolineatus, assembly GCA_903798035.1. NCBI lineage: Eukaryota > Metazoa > Chordata > Actinopteri > Cypriniformes > Danionidae > Danio > Danio albolineatus. Next base: position 1,710,066 of record CAIGQQ010006052.1, on the reverse strand, counting down.
ATGTCACGCTGCTCGTGCGCGCACCTCCATTGGAAACAATAAACTTATGCGAACTCTAGAAAAGACACAATATGCGAATGGCCCCTAAAAAGGCCGCCATCAATTGTAATCTTCATCAGTTGATCTTCTTGCACAGCCATGGTGCATTCACCTGATTTGTTGACAAATGGGTTGCGAATTCATTCCTTGGCAGTTCGTGGTTCCTTTACTGGGCCTTTTCCTCTTAGGAAAGACATTTTTCAAAGACGTCTCTTTCTTACTCATTTTGCTGCTTGTGGGTTAAATTCAGCCGCTCAAGTGACCGAGATGTAAGTGAGAGAATAGTCATTTTTCAAAATAAAAGACTTCTCAAAATAAAAGATCATTCAGAGTTAAAAAATAAATAAAACGTAAATAATCAATGATTTCTTGTGCGGCCTGGTACTAATTGATTCATGTACCAGTACCGGTCTTTGGCCCGGTGGTTGAGGACCACTGGCTAAGAGTACATTTCAGATACACTTCCTTCTTGTACAAAGGAAAGACAGGAGTAGTTGGAGGAGTTGAAGGGCCAAAAACCAAACTAGATTGAGGGCTGTTGGCTAAAGGTAATTCTACCAAACTATATTACATGAATGTCTCCATGAGTAATTTCCTAAAATACCTACAAAACATTGCTTTAAATTAACAAAGATATTCACCTCAACCACCTCCCCATCAATCTCCCTCGCTTCTCAAATGGGATGGTGGGCTTTGGCCCTCAGACTCTAGCATGGGCATCTCTGATCTAAGGGATGGGACACACCAAGCAGACGCTCATCTGCAGGGCTTTATTTCGGTCTGTCAATCAGGGTCTGTCTGGCTAGTTGGTTTGGTGTGCTTCACACCTTTCCACTTCAGTGGCCATCGACTGAAGAGAGTGCTCTGATTGGGTATTCAGCAACACGTCAAGAGTGTGAGGTCAAAATCTGAAGTGGTGTAGTAAGTAAACAACTCAAGTCAAGAACGAACATAAAGTGACCAACTGTAGTTTTGCTGTAGTTTCGGTTAACGATTTGGATTATCAGACATACTTTCATGACCAAATGCCTCAACGTCGAGCGATAATTACTAATAAATGATACAAAATGCTGCTTTGTTTACATTTTGCATGTGTGCATTGGCAGTTTCACTTTATCATCACTCGAGTTTCAGTCAGATGCCGTCCACTTGGTGTGTTCACGGGCAGCTTTTTGGTCTTTTTTTGGGAGTAGATATGAGCCAACGCTAGCCGACAACACACTTGGCAAGTTGTTTGGCATGGGCTTGGTGTGGCCCTAAAATATCTTAATTTGTGTTGTATAGATGAAGAAAGGTCTCTAAAGGTTTGAAACAACATGAAAGTGAGTTCAGTAATCGATAACAGAATTTTCATTTTGGGAGAACCAACCCTTTGGTAACACTTTATTTCAATGGTCCAACAAGAGTATTAGTAGACTGTCTACTTAATATCTGTTGTTACTGACATTCAACAGACATTTAACTGACTATAAGAAACTTTGCAAGTACATGTCAACTTACACTAACCCTAACCATAACCCCAACCTAACAGTCTACTTATAATCTAATGAGAATTAGTTGCAATGTAACTTAAATTCAACAAACGGACTATCAAAATAAAGTGTGACCAACCCTTTAAATAAAATCTAAAAATTTGGGTTACCAGAAAAAAGTCGCCTGTTGCATCATGCCTGGCTAGGGCACATGGTTAAGACAATGTCCATTAATAAGAGTAAGCACCAAAAACATGTATAACCCTCATACTCACGTGCCATCTTCATTGCTGCGGTAAAACACCAGAAAGGGATCAGACTTCCCAAAGAAATCCTTCTTATCCAGCTTGTTAGCGCACAGCTGCATGGTCGCAATGTCCTGATATAAAAAACTTTGATTACTTGAGGACAAATGGGAATAGAATATTCCTAGAGCTACCAAAAAACAAATAGCACTCGCAAACAAAGCACACGAGCCCCTGACTCCCGAGTATTCAATACTAGCACCATCACATCCAACAATACGCTTTAATCGCCGGCCTCTGTTAACATCTCGGGAGTTCAGGACACAACAAAGGCAAAAATACTAGGACAAGAAATCAATTCCACAGAGAGGACACACACTCGTGTTAGAGGAGAACGGCAATTGGCTCATACATATTAATGGTGAGCGGAGGTCTCTGGTGTTTAGCTATTTATTGGCGCCGTTCTCTTCAGAATAGCCGATCTCTAGGGAGACCCTCAAGTCCGGGAGGGAAGTCGCACATGCAACAGATTTAATTGGGTCTTGATAGAGAGAGAACGTCTAGGGAGCACTCGAGGAACTACAGTGCGGATGTCACAATGGACAGAAAGCTCATCTGCCTTTTAAAACGGCCTCCGTCTCTCTTGGGGAGGCTGAAGCTGTATTTGAGGTGAACTGTCACGGCTTTCTGCCAAACAGCCGCTGTAGCTACATGCGATTACAAGGACACAGAGGGACAAAATTGAATATATATACATAATCTGTGCCATCTGAAATGATATTTGTGAGCTTTATGGACTGGCCCAAGGCACTGTGGCGGTCAGATAGAGAGTGGAATGATGGAAAAGTTTTTAAAAATCGGGTACTGCTACACTTAACGGGTTCTTGCCGATTTGCATTGATTGTCGCATGTCTGGAAGGTTGTGGGATTAAATGTGAGTGGGAGAATCTCACAAATTCCCCTAATCCATCTAAAAAGTTTTTTTTACCTACCGAGTGCATCTAAGTTAAAAAGAAATGTGGAGTTTTTTTTTTTCTAACATACGCCATGCGGTATCAAATACAGCATTTCCTCGCATCTTATTTGTCACAGGGGACCATGCAGGAAATGTTCCTGAATAAAAGTGAAAGTACCAAACTGCAGTTAAAGTGGACAAATTAAGAATTTGGCAAATAATTCGATGACTGATGTCCATGTAAACAGTCACTGTCTTTCTGTTTCTTTCTGTCTTTCTGCGTCTTGTGTTTGTTTTGCCTGTTTGAAATCAGCGCATGCCCAAATGAAAACTCCCATTTTTATGCAAAACCTTCCCTCTTTCCCTCCCCCGACACTCCCACCTAAGCAGAGCTGGACACACCCACTTTCCAGACCTTTTTCAAACTAGAAGTGTGAAAACACACTGCTGAGACAAGGGGGTTTCGTGACCCTTTAATAGTACATTAAAGTGCTCTACTGCAATGTGAGTGGGGAACAGCAGCTCATTTGCATTTAAAGAGACAAAAACAGTGTGTTTTAGCTTCCACCTCTAAAAAAAAATGTTGTAATAAATGATCCTTGAGGTATTTTAAGATGAACCTTCTCCTAAAAGACTTGTAAAAAGATCACAATAACGCTCCATTTCCTTTAGATTTAGTTGGAAAAATGAACCGTGATGAAACAAAACCCGTGCTTGACAGCTTTCATAACATTCGCAGCACAGCAAGTACAGAGAGATCCAAGACGGATTAACATGGTAAATCCAGATATTAATTCGCTTCTCCTGTCTCTCTCTACCTAATCTTAGCAATAAAAGAAAAGCGTACTTCACCTCTGATATTTAAATACAATGCCTGAGGCAGTCAGCTTAATGAAAGACTGTAGAGAGTGCATGTGCATGTGTGTGTGTGTGTGTGTGTGTGTGTGTGTGTGTGTGTGTGTGTGT
>CAIGQQ010006052.1:1695368-1706379 GCA_903798035.1 Danio albolineatus | reverse complement strand
GTGTGTGTGTGTGTGTGTGTGTGTGTGTGTGTGTGTGTGTGTGTGTGCATGTGTGCGCATAGTTTTATACTGACCCGGCAATTGCTGAGTTCCTCGGCTGTGAAGATAATGTTCCCGCACTTCTTCCCAGGAATGCCCCTTGAGAAAAGACAGATAAACGCTTTTAAACTTTCAATAAAATGTGGGGTAACGTTTTTTTTAAAGACGAGAGTTCAAGTCAACCCCTCATAAAGTTACACAGTTATAAGCACACCGCGAGCCCACTCAAAATCCGAACAAATAAGACGACTCCATTTTTTGTGTGCCTTTCACAGGGTTGCTGGAGCGTTTTTTTTTTTTGCTGCTAAGAGCTTTCTGCGGAACAATTCGATTGCACTAGCGGTAATGGTGGGCCACTTCAGCTGCTGAATAGCCCACATCGAACCTCTGAAAAGAACATGATTCACCTGAAAAGAGGGAAAGTGTAGGGAATGAGGGAGAAAAGGTGAGGAGGGTTAGCTGGAAAAAAGATTAAAGGCTGAGGGTGAGCACTGAAAGACTGATGGAGGGAAAGGAGAGCGAGAGAAAGCAGTGAAATTGTGATGGAACATTATAAACGGAAACAAAATGCAGATTGTTGATGGATGCTGGAAGTTTAACTTTCACTTGTCATTTGATTTGGTGGTAGACTTGCCATATTCATGAGTTAAAATGTAGAGATTTCTTGTCTATGATGAATTGAGTGATTTGTAAAAACACTGTACAAGTGGGCTTGGTGATGTTGACTGAATCCAATTATACTATAATGAGAGAAACGTTTCTATCTTTAAAATAAAATGCATTTAATTATCACTCAAAGAAAATCTGATCAAACATTTATTCGTTTTTATGACAATGTTGATTGTTAATATGTCTATGCATTTGAATTTTTTATTTTTTTTGGAAACTTTAGGAAACATTAAATTGGACAACCGGGTTGACGGAGTGGCTCAGTGGTTAGCACAATCGCCTCACAGCAAGAAGGTCGCTGGTTCAAGTCCCGGCTGGGCCAGTTGGTATTTCTGTATGGAGTTTGCATGATCTCATTGTGTTCACATGGGTTTCCTCTGGGAGCTCCGGTTTTCCCTACAGTCCAAAGACCAAACTAAATTGTCCGTAGTGTATGAGTGAGTGTAAGAATGAGTGTGTATGGGTGTTTCCCAGTACTGGGTTGCAGCTGGAAGGGCATCCACTGCATAAAAAACTTATGCTGGAATAGCTGGTGGTTCATTCTGCTGTGATGATCTTTGAAATAGAGAAGCTAAAGGAAAATGAATAAAATTGGACAACCAAATAATAAAAAAATATATATTTATTTAATATTTATTTAATTTTAAGCAACAAGGTATATTAGTTTTACGTTTTTAGTTTAAACTAATTATAACTCTGATTGCATTGGGAAAAAAAAGTTTATTTTTATTTTATTTCATGTTTATTATTTATTTAATTTTAAAATAACATTAATTCCTGTGATCACGAAGCTGAATTGCTATTTCTATCTTAAATGTTGAAATTCTACCTATAACCCATATAATAATGTAACTTGTAGCCAAAATACCACAGGGAACAAATTCCTAAACTCCAATACTGCTCCATCATTAGTTAACTAAAATGTTAATCTTCCGTAAAGTTGAAAACATATTTCCATAAAATCCACATAAACAATTTTTATAAACAAACATAAACATATTTTTCATTCATTTGTCATCTATAAAATGACACTTGGTTTCAGAAATGACCTTTTACAATAGTGTAATGCTTTTGTTTGAATTAATTACAAAAATATTTTGACATTATTACTCAAATCACTGCAGAGACGCTGCATAAATGTACAGGGCAGTTTCGTTTTTATTCATTCATTTTCCTTCGGCTTAGTCCATTATTTATCAGGAGTCACCACAGCAGAATGAACCACCAACTAATCCAGCATATGTTTTATGCAGCGGATGCCCTTTTAGCTACAATCCAGTACTGGGAAACACCCATACACTCTCGTACTCACACACACACTCATGCATGAGGCCAATTTAGTTTATCCAATTCACATCTAATGTCATGCATGTCTTTGGACTGTGGGGGGAATCGGAGAACCCGGAGGAAACTCACATGAACACAGGAAGATAAACATGCTTGAATAGTTGCTGGAGTCATTCCGCTGGGACGACCTCTGAAATGGAGACCAAGTCGAAGGAAAATTAATGAATAGATGTTAGAGCCATTTGTGATATTTATATATATTTATTAGGGCTGTCCAAAAATTAATCGTGATTAATCACATCCAAAATAAAAGTTTGTTTTGACATATTATGTGTGTGTGTTATATATATTTATTATGTATATGTGATAAACACATTCATAGAAGCCAAAACTATATATAAAAAAGTTACATCAAAGTAGTTACATCATATTCAAATGTAAAATGTAATATGTGTCATACACATATATTTTTTAGATATCTAAATATAAACCAACATTTTATCAAGTATATGCATTTGTGTATTTATATATTCATAATAAAAATATAGACAGTACACACACAAATATTATGTTAAACTTTTATTTTGGATGTGATTAATTACGATTAATTTTTGGACAGCCCTAATATTTATACTTTACTTGTTGTATGATTATTAAGTAATTAAGATTAATAATATTATGCAGTATTATTCTGTGTCACGGATCAAGGGCTTCAGTGATATAGATTAGCTCCACCTACATTTCACGTCAGCTCACCTGCTTACATAAGGGCACACAGGTGATGGGTGATCAGCTGGCAGGAGTAGCAGGGAAACAGTTTTAAGACAAACAAATAAATAAATCTTGAGATATAAATGCTTGGGCGCCATGGTGGCGTAGTGGGTAGCACGATCACCTCACAGCAAGAAGGTCGCTGGTTCGAGCCTCAGCTGGGTCAGTTGGCATTTCTGTGTGGAGTTTGCATGTTCTCGTGGGTTTCCTCCAGGTGCTCCGGTTTCCCCCACAGCCCAAAGACATGTGATATAGGGGAATTGGGTAAGCTAAATTGTCCGTGGTGCATGAGTGGGAATGAATGTGTATGGATGTTTCCCAGAGATGGGTTGCAGCTGGAAGGGCATCCTCTGCGTAAAACATATGCAGGATGTTGGAGTCCGATATAATGAATGAATCACTTAAATATGCTTTTAACGAAAGACCTCAGTTGGCTAACAATGGCTTTGGGAAATGCATCCCTGATTAATTTGCAAAAACCAAGCACTGAAAAATGAGTAACAGACAAAAATCTAAAAATCAACAGAAAAATCTATTTCTAAGATGCAGAGCGAGTTATTTCTTTAAACCTTGACCAAAGACAAACATTTTTTTCCTCCTTTAGCATAACATGCAGCAATGAATCATTCAAAATAGGCTCAGGATCATCAATTAGGACGTCAGAAAGCCTCACTTTTGTTTTCAAGCTGACTCTAAGTGAGGCTTATATGCAAAAAAAAAAGCATTCAGCGGCATTTGCTGGAGTCTGTTCAAGATATTTGTCATAAAATTACAAAACGACATGATTGATTCCAGCTCCTAAGATTTGTCTCCATGGCCACAGACTTGCTTTCATCAATGTAAATCCCCATTCTAAGCGGCCTCACGCCATCTTGGCATATGATTGGCTCAAATGGGATTCCTATGGGAACGAATATCAGCACAAAAGCTGAATGGCAGGTTAGCCTGATACTTTAGTAGAGCCTCTGACCCTCCATCCATTCACACACACACACACATATACGTGCATAAACTGTCAATGCTATGCACACATTCACCTGCTGACCACCTGCAAGGGGGAAATCCTGTTAAAGCCCAATGATGCCAGGCAGGAATTTGGAGTGAAGGACATCTAAGACAGGCAAGCGTCCCACCACGCTTCTCATCTCCCCCCTCCTGAGACACATGTCAGATCCAGACATGCAGGTAAGATTCACTGAGGCGGATCTGCCACGGAGAAGGCTAGAGGTGGCATGGAGGCTGAAAATGACTCTTTGCAGTGGGAAGTGTTTTATCGAGTTACCTTCAGCTGGATGAGCTGTAATGAACGCAATTATATCATCGTGTTTTTAAAAAAAGCACATTGGGGGTATTACTTATTCTTCAATACAGGGAATTATCTACAAAATGCAAATGTTTTGTGTTGGTAACTTTCATTATGTGCTATTTAAGCATTTTATAAACACACACACAAATATATTTTTAGAGAGCTCTTGATTTTCATATGAACTAATATTTTCATTTAATTTCTTCTCTCGTCTGTGCTGTGATGACAGTACATAATATTTTACTATAGTTTTCAAAATACAAGTATTCAGCTTAAAGGGCAATTTAAAGGCTTAAAATGTTAATAATAGGTTAAGTAGGCAAATTTGGTTAAGTCAGTGGAAAACTGTGGTTTGCTTTGTCGCCAATCGAAAATATATATATATTTCTTAAGGGGGGTAACAATACTTTAAAGTAATTTATTTACTGTAATATAAAGTATTTAGGTGTCCTATGATGAAAATCAACTTTTATAAGCTGTTTGGACAGAACTGTGTGTATGTATGGTGTGTCCACATTCATATTGGAGTGATATAAACCCACCAAGTTTCTTTTAAAAAATTTCCTGACGGTAAAATAGGGTCCAAATCCCAGTGATTTTGAGGCCCACCGCAACGTGACGTAGGATTGTGGTTTTCCCTGCCCACCGAATTGATTGATAGGCACTATGTTTCTATGATAAAATGTATATAAACGTTTTTGCAAAGAAACTGACATTAAAATATTTGTTACAACTCTCTGTGATTTTTAAAAGATTTATAAGTTTAAGCATGTTTGTAATAAAGACAGTAAAATTGTTATCTATTTGTTAACCAATACAGCTGAATTGTGTCAGTAAACGCCAAAGTGTGCGTGTGTGTTGCAAGGGCATTTGTGTGTGACTCTTCGTTTCAGAAAGGCTTGAATAAACTCCACCACAAATAAACTTACTTGGTATTTTTGACTAATGAGCTGTATTTCAACTTCATCTGTGTCCATCTCTATCACTGACTGCTGTTTATCTGGTGTAAAGCAGGATAAGCAGACATGCACATGGGAACGGTGGGTGGGGAGAAGCAGCTCATTTGCATTTAAAGCCACAGGTCACAAAAACAGCTACTCTGTAGTCAAACACCAAAGAGAGGAAAATTCTGGAGGCAGTAATAATTAATCTGATGGGTATTTTGAGACACCAAAGGCTTATCTTACATCTTGTAAAAGGGGTAAAATAGATGCCCTTTAAAATTATTTAGTTTTTATTTTATTTTTTATAAAAAATGTTTCATCAATCAGACTTCATCCATAAGAAAAAATATAGAACATATTGAGAACGTTAAACATTTTTTATTATAAAAAGAATTAAAAATTCACAAGAGGGCAACTAATTTTGCCATCAACTGTTCATGAATGTGTGTCTATGTGTTTGTGGGTATTTTGTCAAATTGTGTACTTTTAGAGTCTGTTTACACCCTTTTTACCCCATTTCACTTTACAGTATATTTAATAATGCACACATTTTTTGTTAAATACATATTTAAACATGTTATAATTTTAAAAAAAACCCTCCTACTTTCAAAGTTTGGGATCAGTGTGATTTGTTGTTTTGTTTCGAAAGAAACGAACATATTTTCAGTAAGGATTCAGCTGATCAAAAGTGACAGCAAAGGCTTTGGCTTTGATTTCTTTTCATCAAAGCTTTTTATCAAAGACACCTGATCAAACTCGTTGATGGTATTCAAAGAATAAAACAGCATTGTTTCAATGTTGATAAGAATGAAAAAGTCTTATTGAGCAGAAAATTAGCATATTACGTGGATTTAGGAAGGAGACAGAAGGTTGACAGGATGACAAAAGACACTCAGTTAAAGTAAGAGCAGCTGGTTGTTCTGAATTTCCAGAATATTGTATCTTTACAATGTCACCGACTCATTTAAGCCCCTCAAAATGGCTGGTCATCCACAAAAGACAAGTGGTAGGATAATGCAAAGAAACCCAATGGTCTGCTGGAACAGGTTGATGATTTGTTTTCCACAGTGTCTCGACATTTAAGAGAATTTTGCCTGAAAGCCTCTGCAGTGACTAAACTTTCATCAGAAGACCTTAAAGACTCGACTAACCTTTGCTGAAGAGCAAGAACTGCACTCAAGTTCACTTCAGTGATGAAAGCCAATGGAAACATTATATTTGTCACCAAACTGGAAAGACTGAATCCGCAGTGTGTGCAGTATCAGTAAAGGTGGGGGAGGAAGCATCAAGCTTTCGAGAAATGTTTTCTCCAGCAGGAGTTGAACTTCTTATCATAAAAAAATTGAAATCAATCTTATCATGCGTATCTACAACAAGTATCAGTTGAAGACATTAAAAACTCTACTAATTAATTGTCAAGTTAAATCTTTATACTCAGACCCAAAATGCAAATTAATTGTCATCTTAAACCTTATACTTAGCCATATACTTCAATCTACCAGGCTTTTCTCTTTTGTCAGCAGGTATTTAATAATTTAAAATATATAGTGTGATCACATATTCTTTTACATTTAATAAGCACAGGTCAGGATAAGCATGCAGTTTCATTTCTACATAAATATGTCTGCTCCACTGAAAGAAATCGGAACATCATTTCATCCACATTTTGATTTATTCATACAAAAGGTCTTTGAAGCTTTAGACAATCTTTCTGCATTTAATATGCCCTCTATAGATAGCTATAAAACTACAAGCACTATTACACTGTAAAAAAAAAACATGACAAAAGTCATGACAACCAGTGATTTTGCTGCTTAAACTTCTTTTTAATTTTTTTATTCCTTTTAAACCTGTTTTAACACATTTTAAACCTGTTTTTTAATCAATTCTACTATTTTTTTTTATTTCTTGTTCTTGTAGTTTAGATTTCTTTTATTCTTATTTATGTAAAGCAATTTAAATTATCTTGTTTATGTCAAGCACGGCGTATGAAATGTGCAATATAAATAAACTTGCCTAGCCTTATAATAATACTTTTTGTTCAAGTTGTACAAAGCTTAACTTTATATTTTTAGTCAGTTTTACTGATATAAGTTGACATTACCAGTATAAACACAAATGGAGGAACACTTTACTTGAAGAGGCGTTCATAAGGTACCTTTGTAATCATGACAGGACACTGAATGAGTATGAATACTTGTGGCAATTATTACTGAATGCCATTAGATCAGTCGTGTCATTTTAAATGCAAAGATGAACATGACAATGAGTTCACTGTACTCAAATGGCCTCCACAGTCACCAGAACTCAATCCAATAGAGCACCTTTGGTTTGTGGTGGAACGGGAGATTCACATCATGGATGTGCAGCCAACAAATCTGAAGCAACTGCGTGACTCTATCATGTAAATATGGACCAAAATGATACTGCAGTGTGTGCAGTATCAGTAAAGGTAGGGGAGGAAGCATCAAGCTTTTGAGAAATGTTTTCTCCAGCAGGAGTTGAACTTCTTATCATAAAAAAATTGAAATCAATCTTGTCCTGCGTATCTACAACAAGTATCAGTTGAAGACATTAAAACTCTACTAATTAATTATCAAGTTAAATCTGTATACTCAGACCCAAAATGCAAATTAATTGTCATCTTAAACCTTATACTTTGCCATATCCTTCAATCTACCAGGTTTTTCCCTTTTGTCAGCAGGTATTTAATAATTTAAAATATATATTATTAAATATATATTATTATCATGTAAATATGGACCGAAATCTCTGAGGAACATTTCCTGTACCTTGTTGAAGCTATGCCACAAAAGATTAACGCAGTTCTGAAAGCAAAATGAGGTCCAACCCGGTACTGGTAAGGTGTTCCTAATAAAGTGGCCTGTGAGTGTATTTGTTTAAGTCAAGTTGTTAATAAACAAAACATCTCAAATAATGGTGACTGACATTGAATACAATGGAAATTGTTGGCGCCGATGGCATAGTGCTTAGTGTGTCAACACATGGCACTCCAGTGTTCTCCGGGACCTGAGTTTGATTCCCGTTTCGAGGTCATATGTCGATCCTGTCTCTACTCCACACACTTTCCTGTCTACAGTCTGTACTGTCATATCAATTAAAGGTGACCCAGAAAAAAATATAAAAAAAAGAATACTACGGAAGTCCAAGGTTTCCAGTCTATTTCAAATATCTTCTTTTGTGAGGAATGAAACACAGAATAATAAAATAAAAACTCAAACTGATTTGGAATTGGGTAAATAATAGCCGAAGTTTCATTATTGGGTGAACTATCCCTTTAATTTAATCCAGCTAAAGCCTTTTAAGATGGCAAGATTTTTTTACAGTGTACAATCATCCTTTTTATCACACCAAATATTAACCTCATTTTAAAAAGCAGTTTTATAAAGAAAGTAAAAAACTTCACATAATGGCCCCAGACCACCAATGCAACATCCTGAGCACTAGAATAAACAAAAGCAAGGGGGGTTTTGAGAGTCCAAGGACACCACTAGTGGATTTCTTGCTGTCCGACAACAAAGCCCGAGCAGCAGATGAGTTCAGTGTGTCTACAGAGTTCACGTCTTGCTCCAGGCATCAACTCATCATTGCTCAAGGTCACACGTGGCTCATCAGAACCCCAGACTCTCTCATTACTCACTACCAGCCAATGTAGAACTCAAGACAGCTGTCAGTGTCACTAACTCTCCGCATTCACTTTCCCGCTGCTATGGAAACAACTTATAAAGGTGAGCCGAGGAGGTTTTTTCAATCCCGACTTAAGCTGCGAACGAGGGCTCTATCACTGCTGGCTCACACAAAAGAACAGGAAGAACCACGAGCGGAAGTCAGACTGGAGACTGCAGAGAGAAAAACAATGAAACGTACAAAAAAACTAAAAGTTTGAAAAACTACTGACTGACGGGAGAGAAATGAACGACGAACAGAAGGAAAATTAATAACATTTAATGACTGACATTTAACGTTTCACGAAGAAATGTCTTTGGATTATCAGTTATTGCACCTCACATTTTCAAGACACCATAAGGAAAAAAAATGCACGGTTATTTGAAGCTGAGATTAAAAAAATGAGATTGTGGGTGCTATTTTAAGAGTTTTTTTTTATAATGTAAAGCAGGGGGTGTCCAAACTTGGTCCTGGAGGGCCGGTGTCCAGCAGAGTTTAGCTCCAACTCGCTTCAACACACCTGACAGGGGGTTTTCTAGTATATCTAGTAAAAGCTTGATCAGCTGCTTCAGGTGTGTTTGATTAGGGTTGGAGCTAAACTCTCCAGGACACCGGCCCTAGCGGAACCAGGTTTGGACACCCCTGATAAAAAGAAAACTTGATAAATGCATGCTTAAGTTGCAATATACTAGTTAATCAATAAATATATATAGACCAATTACTTCAATTATTATAATTATTTCTATTACAGTATATACAGTTGAAGTCAGAATTATTGGCCCCCTTTGTTTTTGTTTTTTTCTTTTTTAAATATTTCACAGTATGTCTGATAATGTTTTTTTCTTCTGAAGAAAGTCTTATTTGTTTTATTTCAGCTAGAATAAAAGCAACTTTAAATTTTTTAAAAGCCATTTCAAGGTCAAAATTATTAGCCCCTTTAAGCTATTTTTTTTCGATAGTCTACAGAACAAACCATCATTGTACAATAACTTGCTTAATTACCCTAACCTGCCTAGTTAACCTAATTAACCTAGTTAAGCCTTTAAACGTCACTTTAAGCTGTATAGAAGTGCCTTGTAAAATATCCAGTAAAATATTATTTACTGTCATCATGGCAAAATAAATTACTTAAACTATTATGTTTAAAAATGTGTTGAAAAGATCTGCTCTCCGTTAAACAGAAATTGGGGGAAAAAAATAAACAGGGGGGGCTAATAATTCTGCTTCAACTGTATATATACTATTAAGGTCCATATAAAAAAATATATGTTTTTCTTTCTCCTGCACTAAGCCAGAAATCTCCACTACAGCAGTATTTGAAGTACATGCTACAAAACTTACAGTATTAGTCATATTTTAGAAAGAGAGATTTGTCCATGCATAATATAACTGAATATAATTAACACTCATTCATTCATTCATTTACCATTTTCTATTTTAGAGGAGGACACAGCGGAATGAACCACCAACTATTCTGCCAACTATTATGCCGTGGATGGCCTTCCAGCCACAACCCAGTACTGGGAAACACCTCACATTCACATATACATTCATACCAATTTAGCTTATTCAATTCACCTGTATCAACTGGTCCAGCCAGGAATCAAATCAGCGACCTTCTTGCTGTGAGGCGACTATAATAAATTTTTTTTTTTTTTTTTTTTTTTTTTTTTTTTGTTAATTCTTTTCAACAAATATTACATTTGAATATTTTATATATTTAAAAATTAATATTAAAATATCAGTTTATTAAAATTTGGTTTAATGAGGACTTTAATTTTATAATCAAACATTTATTTTTTAATCAAGTGTTACTTTTTATAGCATTTACGACGACCTTTATTATGCTATTTCACCGCAAGCTAATGCATAATGTCCTTTGTTGAAGACATTTAAAATGTGCACAAATAATATAATTACATAACGAAAAAAATTCCAAGAGTGAACAAAAACAACTAAATATAGCACGATGCCCAGTTTATTATAAAGAGTGTACATACTGTATACACTGCATTCCTTCAAGTTTCCATTTGGTTACTGCATTTATTGCATTTTATTTTAAATATATATATTAATTACCTTTTTTTCCCCAAGCTGTTAATGGTATTTTCAGATTTACCATAGGGGTGGGCTTTTTAAATATCAATTTTTTTAAATGAGGAAAAAAAGAACTGACAGAAAGACTCATGGATAATAGAAATGCTACAACTCGAATCTTTAAATCTCTGATAATCTGTGGGAACTTCTACTTACTTTATTTAGTTTATTATGTGTGTATGGGTGTATATATACAGTGGTCAACATTTGA
>CAIGQQ010006052.1:1651436-1694968 GCA_903798035.1 Danio albolineatus | reverse complement strand
ATGTGTGTGTGTGTGTGTGTGTGTTTATGTATGTGTGTGTGTGCGTATATGTATGGGTATGTAGGTATATATACATATGTATGTATATTTGTATTATTTTCTGTGATATTATAGACTGTAAATATATGCTGTATTTATTTCGTTTGCGTTTAGATATGTGTATCTTATATTTATATGTATGTATATATTTTCTGCTAGTTATTCGTTTTGACTGCAATGCTATATGTGGGATGGCATGGACTTTGGCACCACTGGGAGGTAGGGTGGGTGTTTTTCTGGGTGGTCTGGGGGGCTTGAGGAATGCATCTTGTTTTATTTATTGGTAAGGCACTGGAAAGACAAGAAGATGCTGTGACCACTCACATGTAAAATCAATAAAAATTTTATCACAAAAAATGAGGACGTTATTTTTAATCAGTGTTTATTATTAATTTACTTCATTTATGATATTTAACAAAAATTCAAATATTATTTTAAAAATAAATATATATTCCTATAATTGTTGCAGTTTTAATATTCAAATATTTTTTTCTATTTGTGCACATCTGTACCTTATGGAGTCATGAAAAGAGATTCCTTCTGTAAAATCCTTCGAGTAATATTTCGAAAATTAATTTTTTTGTGTGCTAGAAATGTATGCAAATCAGCTCATGTTTTATTAAACAATGCCTCATTTGCATATTTAAACATTACATTTTAGAAAACCTGTAATACAAAAAAAGTTTGCAATTCTTAAATGTAATCAGTCAACTGAACTATTAGTTAATTTTCCCTAATATACGCCTGCAGTGTCTTGCCTTAAAGTGCATTGCGGTATGTCTTATGATGGTGGCAGGCGAGGAACACACACTCCTCCAGCTGGGCTGTCACCTCTCTAACACGGCATATCTGACAGACAGAACAAAAGCATCTTGAGATTTTATCGGAGAGCTTCAAACCCCCCCGCTTTACCGTGTCGATGCCAAAAACATCCTCCCTGCATGTTTAATCAGGGTCTTCAGCAGGAAGGATAAATCTGGCCCGCATCAGAGATGAGACTCTTACAGGACACACACATTCAACACGTCACGCATTGCTTCTTCAAAAGAAGGGGGAAGAATCAAATCTGTTATTCAAATGAGTAAAATCCGACAAACACGACAGTGAACCCATTTAATTTGGATTAACATTTTACAAGAATGTGCCAAGTCCTGTGGTTTGGCGGTAAAGCCCTTATAGGATACAGCTGCGGATACACACATCAGTATAGCATTATTTTTGTAACACTGTATAACAAAAATTAATATTTTTACAGTACTGTGACGGTTGGGTTTAGGTTTGGGGTGGGGATAGGGGTTAAAAAAAAAAATTATTGGGTAATTTAATAAATTACATAAATAATACTCTGTACAACTACACTCTGTAGTCTAATACTCTGTACTTTTTACATTACTGTAACACTTGGGATTAGGGATGGGGTAGAGATAGACGTTAATAAAATACAACAAATGGGAAATTTAATAAACAATATAAATAATTCACGCCAACTTCCGGCCACAGCCATATCGGATCTGACAACAACCCTGTTTGGCAAATGTAAATAGTCTACAAATGTTAATGAACTGCAATCTTATTTAAATAAGACATCATGGCAATACTATTATAGGTTTTTGTATTACTTAGAGTTAAAATTTGCTTGTAATTTAAAATTTTAAACTTAATTTAAAAGCTTTTGTAATTTGGTGTTTTTTTCATTAGTTTCATGACAGTTATTGGTTGGGCCTCCCTTAAAAGCAACAACTTAAATCAAGCATTTTCTAAAACTTGCAATTAGACTGTTACAGTGCTGTGAAGAAATGCTGGCTCAGTCATCTTCGCGGAATTGTTGTAATTTAGCCACACTAAAGGGTTTTTCGAGCATGAACTGTCTTTTTTTTAAGGTCATGCCACAGCAACTCAATTGGATTCAGGTTAGGACTTTGGCTGGGCCACTCCAAAGTCTACATTTTGTTTTTCTTCAGCCATTTACTGTAGTGCATTGTACCATTGTCCTCCGGAAATGGACCAGAAAATGACACAGAGTTCTCCCAAAAGATAAGAACGATAAGTACGAGAGGCATCATTGTGGAAAAAATACTTCTCAAATTTCACAATTTGTTCAACTATGAATTTTTGCTTTGTTTTCGAAAACCTTTTGAGTTTATATATTTATATTTATATATAACGAAACACTGGACTCATAATTCAATACGTACTTTGGTATTGGGGTCACAGTTCGATATGGGTTCGGTACAACAAGACTAATAACAAATCCAGTGCCAAGAGAGGAAAGAGTTGCTGGCGAGCTTCTATGTACTAAGCTGGCATGACAACAGAAACAATGGTGGAACTATTTCTGAGTGCTGCATTTCACATTCGTGTGTATGGCTGCTAAGTTGTTAAACTGCTGTGGTCAAACTCCAGTCTAACTCCAGTGACTGGACTGGCATATATGAACTGACTGTATTGGTCGTGTGAGCACATGATCTGAACCATCACAACCATACCGTAACAGTCTGAGACAATTATATGTATCTTCACATACTTATAGATGTCTACATGTTTTATTATTGATTATTTTACTTTTTAAACTAAAACAAAATGAGCAAGTAGTTAAAATAACTTTCATATTTTTTATAGTTTTAATATTTGTTTTAATATTAATTATGAATAATATTTATCATAGTTTATAGTTTACTATTATTAATATTATTATTTATTAATTACAATTTAATCAAAAGACATTTATCTCAGTGCAAGATTAGAACAAGTACTATGTTGTTTCGTCATTTCCACACAAGTTATGAGAAGCATTAAAGCAGCCACTTTAGATGAACTTGTTGCAACATATTCTGTAGATTTTAGTACATTATAATCAACAAATATTAAAGCAATTTCTTAGTATAGAAAAGTGCAGCTTCACAGAATGTTTTTAATGGCCAAAATAAGTCAAGTAATAGCACCCCTCTCCAAGCTTCACAATCTAAGGTCTCATTAATGACCCAAACAGCACAGCACTTTCAATACTTCAAGTGATTGCTTTGTTCGTAACTACATGCAGTACCACTAATAATGCCCTGAACCATCAGCCTCTTTTAGAAAACTGATAAACTGTGATAAAACCACCGCAATGCACGTCCTCCTGGGGCTTATTGCTTTAATTTGTCAAACAGCTCTTCAACCGGCATGTAAATGTGAGAAAATCATGCGGCGAAGCTTTTGTTGTTCATGCAGATAAAATGGCATCATCAATATAATGGTGCCTCATAAAGGTGAATTACATGAATTTTAAAACACTGGAGCAGCTAAAAATACAGCAGGAGAGACCGATGCGGTGTGTTGCTGAAGTACGCCGCGGGTTCAGCCTGTAGAGAATGAGTAAGCCGGCCAATTAGGCCACGATGGTGGGGTTTTTAGTGAGCATGCATTAACTGATCCGCTGTGTTCGGTCAGGGCAGGTTAATAGCTGTCAAAAATGCCCTGCTCCCAAACAGCACTCAAAACACAGATTGTTGAGCTGTATATCCCTGCAATTAAGCAGCGGATAAATGTCTGTCGGAGAGAAAGAGAAAATGCATGCTCTATCTGAAGTGGCACATCTAGATAAGGATGGCGATCATGTGACGCTTAACTCGATTATGCATAATGAATTTTAAAGGCCACACTGTGTTTACACGACTCTTGGCTTACAGAATGTACTCACACATACTGTACACATACTTGTATATATGATTTACCAGGGCTCTCTATAGGCGTAATATATTTGATACTGTTTTGTTACTAGTTTAAATAAGTTTATTATGTTTTTTTCAGTTTGTTTTGTTTCGTAGGATAATAAAATAATTATGTATGCATACTTGTATGTTGCAAGATCATTCTGAAAACACACAGCTATATACATTTCTGCATTTCACACTCAACAGCATAGTATAAGTATGTAGTGCATACCTGCCAACACTCCCGTTTTTCCCGGGAGTCTCCCGTATTTCACATCCATCTCCCGCCACCCTCCCGGTTTGTTATTTCTCCCGGGAAACTCCCGTAATTTGTACGTCCCAATGCGGTTTCAAAAAAAGCACTTTTGTTCATATTTGTCAAGTTGCCAGATCTTGAATGAAGTTCATTCCCTCACACAATTGACGCAATATTCAAATCTTGTAACATATTTTACCTCAATCTGGCAACGTACGATACAACTCAGGTGCGCTTTTGATTTCTGTCCAGGAGGTAGATGCGGGACTTAAACGGTGGCAGTAGCAACAAGCAGCTGCGTCAGTAGTAGTACACATGATGGAAGGAAAAGAGTCAGGTTGTGCTTCGGCAAAGAAAAAAATATATACATGTAAATTTAACAGCAGCTGGACGGAAGAATTTAAGTGTTTGTCTAGAAGCCACCTTGACGACAGCCACGCTTTCTGCAAGGTGTGTCGTATTGATTTTAATGTCGGACACAGTGGGAAAAACGACATCACTCAGCATGTGAAATCACAACGGCACTAAAATTGTAAATTATGTTAAAATTATTAATAATGTTCAATTCCTTAGAGAGTTTATTGTTATCGCTTTGCTTTACAAGACCTCATTGTGTCACCAGGAGCCATGGATATTGCTTTGGGCTCATTTGTATGTTTATTTTGTTATTTGTATCTCTCTTCCCCCCTCAAATTAGTGAACTAAATGACCAAAGTCCCAAATAGTACCTGCCATGAGTATAACCGCATTCACCAGCGGGAGGCACTATAATTATAAATATAATTATAAATATATATCACTCTTGTAGGAGAACACTGATTTCACAATGCAAAATAAATAATGTTATCCAACATGTGTGGCCGATAGCTCCACCCCCTTCCGCTATGTGAGCAAAGCTGCGACTGTTGAGTGTGTGAAGTGTCCATCATCACACACTTCATTTTACCGGTTGAATGAGTGCATCATCCGGGTAATTAAAGTGCACTTATTATTTTTAACTCTCGAATTTTCAGTGTGAACGTACTACTTACACTATTTATACTACAAAATGGCTTAGAATAGTGCATGAGTATGCGATTTGGGATGCACCTTGTGATATAGGACATACTACTCTGCTCGCATATTGTTTTCAGCATACTATATAGTATGGAAGTATGCGATTTCAGACACAGCCAATGTCAAAAGAGCAAAAATGTGACCGTTATATACGATTTTGAAGCATTTTGAATTACAAGGACATGAGACGTGTCCTCATAAACCACTATAATAGTGTACACCAGGGATGTCCAAACTCGGTCCTGGAGGGCCGGTGTCCTGCAAAGTGTAGTTCCAACCCCAATCAGACATACCTGGACTAGTTAATCAAGCTCTTACTAGGCTTTCTAGAAACATACTTGCAGGTGTGTTGAGGCAAGTTGGAGCTAAAATCTGCAGGACACCGGCCCTCCAGGACCGAGTTTGGACACCCTTGGTGTACACCAAGATTATTACAGCTTTGCACTTTTTAAATGAGTTTTTATTCTGATACTTTTTAAAAATTAGTAGTAAAGTTTTAGTTCTTTTCATTTTGTTACCTTAAGTTTAGTTTTTATTTTGTGAACCATTTGTATTTGGCTTTTAAATTCAAAGTTTCAGTTCTCTCTGTGTTAGTGTGGGTTTGGTAAGTAAATTTGCCTTAGTGTATGAGTTGGTGAATGATAGAGTGGGTGTTTCCCAGTACTGGGTTGCAGCTGGAATGCCGGAATAGTTGGCGATTCATACCGCCGTGGTGACCTTTGAGAAATAAAGGACTAAGCTGAAGGAAAATGAATGAGTTTCAGTTTTAGCCATTCTAGTTTATCAGAGTTGACAGAACACAGCTCACATAAACTCTCTTTAAACTCTCACTTAAACTCTTGTTCAAATCTCTTTTTGATACAAACTAATCAATGGTTTAAACAGACACTCAATCTAAAAGCACACAAAAGCAATTTAAAATCAGAAATGAGAAAGAATTTAGACCAACTACTTTATATTAAAGATCACGTATGTATGTAAACACGCCTGGTTTGCATTTTTTATTGAGCAAATGAGGAAAATGTGTTTAATTGTAAAAGCTCATCTACAGGTTCTTCTGTAAACGGTCGCAGGTCAGATTTTTGCAGCTCGGTGCTTAAAAATTCTGAAAACGATTATTATTTTTGCTAATTATTATTTTATTTCAGTTACATTTTCAGTAACTGTTTTAATTTTTTACTGGAATTTGTTTTATATTGTATTTCATTCATTCTTTTATTAATTTTCCTTCGGCTTAGTCTCTATTTCAGAGGAAGCCACAGCGGAATGAACTGCCAACTATTCCAGCATATGATTTGCACAGCGTTTTATACAGCATATGTTTATTCAATTCACCTACTGCACAGCGCATGTCTTTAGACTATAGGGGAAACTGGAGCACCCAGAGTAAACATACACCAACACGGGGAGAACATGCAAACTCTACACAGAAATGCCAACTGGCCCAGCCGAGGCTCAAACCAATATTTTTAGTTTTAGTTTAAACTTGCTAAAACAACCTTGGAATACACCGATGTCATACTTATATCATTACACAACTTTGTGTGTAATAAACCAGTACACACACACGCATACACGCACATCTGGCACAGGAATCAGGAACCATGCTTGTGTTCTAAGCCTGTGGTTCTCCGACTGAGCCTGTTAATAAGCCAGAGACTCATCTGAAGGTCAAACACCACAGCTGTGTCCACAGATAAAAAGATCTTGAGATATGATTAACCTCGGCCACTAAAATAGCAGCGCCCGAATACAAAGTAAACTGAGATACTCCTGTGATTCCAGACTTAAATGGGTGTTTCAAGCACATCTGCAAACTCTCATTTCAGACTTGTGTGCATTTGATTTTGGAAGCCGCTCAGTGTACGGATTAAAAATCAATCTTTTCAATATATTTTTACCTGCTATGGAAAAAATATTTAGTAAGAAACTACCCGAAAAAAAAACTCTGATTACCTGGATTAGAAACAGCTCTGTATTATTATTTGACAATAGTTTAGCAATTGTCAATATACATTGATGAGCTTCTTTACTGGCATACTTCATCTATGCATAGGTCGGCACAACAGTTTCAGCTACTTGTTCCCAAGTCTCGATTAAAATCAAAAGGAGACAGGGCTTTTTCTGTTGCAGCCCCTCATCTGTGGAATGGTTTGCCTTTATACAGTATATCAGGTCATGCTCTTCCCTTGGTGCTTTTAAATCTCATTTTAAAAAATCATCTTCTGTGTCTTGCATTAGATTGTAACTAATTTTATTTTGTTTACATACAGTATAAAAGCATAGAATTTGTGTGTTAGTTGATTTGTAAAGCACTTTGGCCAACAATTGTGGTTTTTAAATTGTTTTAAACAAAGAATATAATACTGTTTTTAATTATTATTCATCTCCATATTTATTCTTTACTATTAATTAAAGTTATTTTCATTATATATATATATTTCTATCTAACTTGTATTTATTATTATTATTTATTTCGTTTTAATGAATGTATTTATTTGAATCATTCAATTTTAATCAAATGTTGCAGATTATGTCATTTAATCATATTTTTGCATATTCATCCACACATATGTATTATTACTGTATTTATTAGTTTGTTCATGTACTAATGACTGTATAAATGCAGATATTGTTTTGTTTGAATACAATTTCTGCGTTAATTTAAATATTAACTACTTTTTTTATTAATTTTCTTTAACCTTTTCCCCCTCAAAAACAAATCCCTCATTATTTTTACAAAGCCGAAACTCAAGTTCCTGTCACAATAACCTAACATTAAATACAATATTACAATATTTAATATTCAATCAACTCAAAAGATGAGCGAGGTGAGGGAGTCTTTTGACTTTGATTAATATTGATTAATATTGATTACTAATGGGCAGCACGATGGCTAAGTGGTTAGCACTTTCGCCTTACAGCAAGAAGGTAGCTGGTTCGAGTCCCGGCTGGGTCAGTTGGCATTTCTGTGTGGAATTTGCACGTTTCTCCCCGTGTTCACGTAGGTTTCCTCCAGGTGCTCTGGTTTCCCCCGAAGACATTTGGTATAGGTGAATTGAATGAGCTAAATTGGCCGTAGCGTATGTGTGAACATGAGAGTGTATGGGAGTTTCCCAATACAGAGTAGCAGCTGGAAGGGCATCCACTGCATAAAACATATGCTGGATAAGTTGGCAGTTCATTCTGCTGTGGCAACCCCTAATAAATAAAGGAACTAAGCCAAAAATGAATGAATGAATGATTGATAATAAACATTAATTTTGAAATGCTAACATGTAAATATAAACTCGAAATATGACGACTTCAGATCATGAGATGAAGTACAGATCAAATGAACATTCTCCAAAGTAAAGCACTTACAGATGCATTTGAGGATTTCCTAAATCAATACATTTGAGTTCAACTAAAGATCGATTTACAAAGAGTCAATATTGTCACAGCCATAATATTTAATTTATTTTTAAACGTTTATGTATATTATACAAATGAATATCATCTAATAATCTAAAACAAAACTCACACAAGACCATATGTTTGTAAATTACAGTAATATATAACAAAATTCATACAAGCACTATAAAAAATAACAGTAAATTAGCAGTTTTCTGTATTTTGTGATTAATGTTTTTATTTCCCCCCATTTTTCTATGCTGTTGAATTGCGTTCCAGGAACTTGATCATCTTCCGACAAATTTTAACCTTCAAAAGATTACATTTTTAATAGTTTAAAGTGATAAATAGTCTGGGTTGGTGTTGTATATTATGCTACAACAACCTTGTAATGAACTGCCAGTACATTTTGTGTTTTTTACAGACTGATTTCTATCTATGTATTATTCCTTATACTTTATATTATTTCAAACTGCTAAAATGACAATAAAAGTCACTTTGTTAAACTGCAGAGTTCAATTTTCAACATCAGAAGTCGACAGAGCAGAGATCAACATCCCATAATACACAAAATACGGAAACTGTTAATTACCAGATATTTTTTACAGCACTGTACGTAATACATTTCAGCATTGTTAAAAGTGTCAAAAGAATGTAGTGTACTGAAAATGTAATTGTTTTCCATGCGATCGAGTGTGAAAATCCATTTCGTAAGTGTGATAGTCATCAGTGCACCGACTGCAGTGTGTTTGGCAGTTTATCTGGACACACTTCGCCCTCATACATCTCAGTATAAACCAGTGACAGCGCCGCTACTATGATGAATGTCTCCAACACTGAGGCTATTTTCACACAAAATGTCATGCTTTCTTTTTAGCTAATTAGAAGCTCGGTGTGTGTATGTGTGTATGTGTGTGTGTGTGTGTGTGTGTGTGTGTGTGAGTGTGTGTTTGTGTGGTGGGTGGGGGGTACAGAGTTAAATTGCAAATTATGTATGAAAAAGATTGATCGTGTATATAAAAAAAACACATGGGCGTAACATTAGGTAATTTGTTTTTCAGCAGTGACCAATGACAAATTACCCACCTTCTGATGGAGTAATTCCTTCTACCTGCGTAGCGAGACGTACTTCAGAGCTCATTTGAAAGATTCTCAATACTCATACACCAACCGAACGGATTTCATTCGTCGCTAATTTAAAAGCCTGAGCTGCAAATATTGACACCCAGTCCCTGATATCATACTGGAGAATGCAAAGTAAACTGAGATATTGCTGTGATTTCAGACTTAAGTGGGTGTTTCAAGCACATGTGCAAACTCTCGTTTCAGACTTGTGTGCATTTGATTTTGGAAGTCATTTACATTCAGCGTACGGATAACAAAAGAAAATGTGTTGTTCAAAATATTTCACATGCATATTAACAGCTTTGGGACATAAAAAAAGTCAAGCAATCTCAGTATATCTGGGAATATGCACTCAAAAATGAATCACGATGAAGTTTATCGTTCATTTTTTGTAACCTTTTGATTTAATTTCATTTGTCAGAATTCCTCAAAATGATTCTAGATCTGTTAAAGTCAAATACTTTTAGATTTAATCGGTTAAAAGATATGAATATGGTATAAATATATCTAGCTGTAGAAAACACCAGATATTTTTAATATTTTAATATTCTGAGGCAAAACTGACGCAGCTCACTAATCCACACAATAGATGAATTTATCATTGGCAATACTTTGGCAATCATTGGCAATACTTTTAGTTGACTTTTTAGCATGACGTTCCTCATATAGCTGCCTGTGGTGTATATTTAGGTGCTGGTTGATATATTTCCTCGTGCTGTGGCAACAATTCTTAAAATTTACCTGGTTTTGTTTGGTGTTTGTGACTTTAAAACCAAGATATTCCCATGGTACCGATGTACTGTTTTTCTTTGATATTAATTCGTCTATTAATGCTTCTGAAGAGGCATCATCCCACTCGTTTATGCTCACCTGCTTGTTTGTTTTTCATTGTGGATGTTCCGCATAGTTCGGTTGCGCAATTGTGATTGGACAGAACGAAAGTGTGCTCACTCAATTGGTTAGTAAGTCTATCACACACTGACGGCAGTCAAGCATTTGCTCTGGCTGGGGGACGTTAATAAATACATATTCCATATCGCAGCCTCTTGTGATTAACTAATCACAATGTTTCGATTTCGATTGATCACACAGCCCTAGTGCTAACTACTGAGCCAACGTGTCTACTTAGTATTATTAATTTCAATCCATCTTGTATTTATTTGTTGGTTTTAATCCAATTTGTATTCATCCTCAACACCAACCAAGAAGATTTCATTCTCTGCTAATTGAAATCCCCGAGCTGTAAATATTGACACCCAGTCCATGATACCACACTGGATTTCTCTCATCTCAAGCCTTTCTGGACCGAAACCAGGCTGTCTAAAAATATTTTCCTCAGCCTGACAATATAGGGCTCTCTTCCATCCACGCACATTTTCTCCACAAATCCACCACGCTCGCATGTGGAAATGAGACTGGAGAAAAATCAAGCCCAAAGGGGTCCCCCTGAATGTGTCACGGAGCCTCAAATCCCCATCCCGTGGCATCTCTTGTCCTTGGGACTCGCTGGCCTTATCTTGCGAAAACAGAGCGAATTAGATGTATTTGCCCAAATGCAGCGCTATGTAATTGAAAAGCCACTAGTCTTGGTGGGTTGCCATAGAAACCAGCAGGTAATAGAGTAGTACCTCTTCCTCCACACTTCCACCCCAGTGTGTTACAGTATCTGCCCACTAGCTCTTCAGAGAGACGGGCTGACCTACTAAAATATGCCTATTGCCGCCAACCTTTTTCCTAATCCGCCGCTCGCCACTCGCGCAGCACAGCAGTGAGCGTGACACAAAAGGCCAAAAGGAGACGGCCCATTTAGTGTTTTTTTGCCCCATGCAGTGTCACCATCAGACGCATTTGCAAAAAGCGTGCTGTCTGTCTAGCATACTGTGACACGGAGCGCGTGCACAGCGTCCGCCGTGTACTTTGTGGAGGAAAATCAGGTGTTAAGAGAGGACTTACAAACTACTTGTCATGTATTAAAGGGGTTTAGTCACACTGGCTGGTCATATCTGCAAGAAACTTTGCATTTCTTATGAAACAGACTTAAAACCATTTTTTATTCCAATCACACAGCTTCCTTACTGAGAAACGCATGGATTTTGCATGTGAACATGGGGTTTTGCTATTTTAAAAAAGCACAAAGAAAATTATTAGATAAAAATTAGAACTGAAATAGTTTAAAGTTTAAAGTGGCTAAAAAGCACATATTTTTCTACTTGTGAACGCAATAATCAGCTGTTTTGGCTTACATTATGTGGTCCTGTGTAAATACAGTTAATGGAAAATATTAAAAATGTTCAGTAAAGTTTTATTAAAGCTGAAATTAGTAAAATATATTTAGTATATTAATATGAATTTTACAGGAGGGAATATAAGTATTGAACACGTCATGTTTTTTTTCTGGGAATAGAGCTGTTGACATGGAGTTAAACCAGATTTTAGTACAAAAAAACACAATGCAAACTTGAAAAGTAAAACAAAACAAAATAATCTGATAAATGAGTTGTGTGTAATAATGAAATAACACAAAGAGAAAGTACTGAACTACAGAGATGTATTTAATACTTTATATAAAAGGCTTGTTTTTGGTGATGGCAGCTTAAAGACGCCTCTCATATGGAGGATGAAGTCATATGCATTGCTCAGGACTTCAACAGAATGTACAAATCTTGATTGTTCTGTAGGTCTCGTCTATCAACTCTGATTTTTATTTAGTATTTTTTTATTGTATTCAAGTCAGGTGATTGACTGGGCCATTCTACAGCTTGATTTTCTTTCTCTGAAAGCATTTGAGAGTTTCCTTGGCTGTGTCTTGGATCATCATCTTGCTGAAATGTCAACCCCGGTTTCACCTTCATCATCCTGATAATGCAGATGTTGAACTGAAGCAGCTGATATTAATTCAGAATGAGAAGAGCAAAAGGTTGCTGAAGAACTACTGAGAGATTTTAGCTGCTGTCTGGGTTTTCACTGCCTTTCTACATCTTTCTTCTTGTGTTCAATGCAATTATTTTATGACACATAACTTCATTTAAAAACTAATTAGATTTGTTTTCTTTGCATATGGATTTCTTTGGTTGTTATGAATATCTAGTGAAAATTTAAAGTCAAAGGCACCTTTAGAAATATGTTTTCTGAGATACTCAGAAAATACTGTGCTATACTGTGTAATTATTGCTAAAAGAAAGCATTAAGATAGTTTTTAGTCATTTAAATAAAGCTGAATACATGTTTAGCACATTATTAAAAATACTAGAGAAAAACAGAAGTGAAAACTAAAACTGCAGTCACTCAATAAAAAATGAGAATTTTATTAGTGAACGCATTAATTATATTTTTGCTTCATGTCATCTACAGTTATTACTGGAAATTTTATTCAAATTAATAAAAACCAAAAAACCATTAGAATTAATTTAAATAGAGCTAATAGAATTAAACAGTTTAAATTTACTAGAACTTCTCTGTTAAGCTGCTTTGACACATCTACACTGTAAAAGCGCTATAGAAACAAAGATGAATATACTGATTTCTGCTGCAATATACTGTAGTAGAGCAGGGCAATTCATCAAAAAGTTATCGAAATCGACATTTAGAACCTAAAAAAAAAATTGAAATAAAATAAATAAATAAATTTTAAAAAAATAAAATAAAAAACAAATTAAAAATAATAATTAAAAAATAAAAAAATAAAAAATAAAAAAATAAAAAAATCGATCAAATTTTTCCAGGTGGATTTTTTTGGATTACTCTCCCTACCGTGTGTGGAGTCATTTGACCCCATTTTGTTTATACTTCTGCATAAAGCGCACGCATATGGTCTGGCATATAAAAGTGCAAGTTATTTATTTTCACTTTTTTTATAAGAAAAAGGGCCATGTGTGTTTTAATTTCAGTTGTTCAACATCGATGTTCAAAAAAATAACCATAGATATTAGATAGTGTGTGTTTGCTTATTTTAAAACCAAGTAATGCACTCTTCATTCAGCAACCTGTCACTTGTAATATGTGAGCATATTTACTGTACAAAACTTGTCCGTGAACTATGAGGGCAAACAAATAAAACAATAATTCATTAATCGTAATTGAGTTCAAATGTTCAATCAATCGAGATTTTGATTTTAGGCTAAATCTCCCAGCCCTGTGCTAGGCGTTTTTCAAAAATAAATTATTGTTTGATTTAAGAAAATGTATTAAACATTAATGTGACAATAATATGTAGCAACCACAAAAAACAGCAGCTTTGGTAATATTATTTAACCAGTCAACGCGCATACCTAAAATAATAGTTTTTAAATACATGTCATCACACAAAACCAGCACAGAGCTATGAAAAATTGCATGTAATTTAATGAAATCACATAAGATGGTGTAAAACCCCTCATGAAAAATGTATGCGTATTCTTCCGTGGAACCAGACGCGAGTGCAAATCCCTCTGAAGGCATCATCCAGACATCCTATTTTGTGCTACCGAAATAGATCATTGATGTGACCCAGATATGCTGGACAGTAGACAGTATCTTAGCATTAAAATGCCAGATCCATAGTGCCATCCATACTCAAGCCCAAGCTTAATGAGTTTCCCTTTTTAACCCAGGAAAAGCTTTAGGGATCTATCCATGCTCTGGATGGATACGGACTTACACGGTTTGCCACTGAGAAACCCCAAACAAGCACCCCGGCCGCGGTTAAAAGCATCGATTTTATAAGTGCCGTCAAAGAGCTGGAGAGCGTGAAAGGATTTTTTGAGCTGCACGAAGGAGACCAATTTATCAACGCTTTTGTTTTATAATCACTATGAGAGCCCTTGCTGCACTCTTTAAAAAGATGGTTCTTCAAAGGTTCTTTGCACCTGGTAACAGTTCTATTTAGAATTGCATAATCCTGAAGAACTCTTTCATGCTCAAACGGTTCTTAGTGCGAGTTCTTTATTTCCCACATTGCTTTCAAATGTGTAACTGGCAAAGCAAATCATTACTAATATTTTGAAGCTCAACCATCAACTACACAGACCGCCAACAAATAACTGATATACTGTACAGTTCAAGTCAGAATCATTAGCCCTCCTGAATTATTAACCCCCTGTATATTTTTTTCCCCAATTTCTCTTTAACACAATTTTTTTCAACACATTTCTGAACATAATAGTTTGTTCTGTAGACAATCAACAAAAAATATTGCTTAAGGGGGCATATTATTAATAATAATATGTCCTTACACTTATACGGTGTATTTCTGGACACTCAAAATGCTTTACATATTAGTTTTTGGGGGGGATTTCCTTGTCCACCACTAGTGTGCAGCATCCACTTGGATGAAACGATGGCAGCCATATTGAGTGATGAAGCCAAATAGAATATCGGGATGGTTGGGAGGCCATAACGGACAGAGACCAGTGGGCAAATTTGGCTAGAATGCTAAGGTTAAACCCCTATTCTTTTTTTTTTTTTGTAGGACCTTGGATTAACGTGTCATCGGAAGGACGTCATTCACTGAGGAGTATAGAGTCCCCATTAATATAAGACTTGCAGAGAGCTAACTGTCGGCTAATTTCATTGACCTTAAAATTTATTTAAAAAAATAATAAAAACTGCTTTTATTAGCCGAAATAAAACGACTTTCCCCAGAAGAAAAAAAATAGTATAGGAAACACTGTAAAAAAAATTCTTACTCTGTGAAACATAATTTGGGAAATATTTGAAAAAAATAAAATAAAATAATTAAATTAAAAATTTTAAAATAAAAAAAAATCACAGGAGGGCAAATCATTTTGACTTCAACTATATACTTGAGCTATCAAAATGTAACTTTTATTTTAACAGATCTGAGCTTATTGCTTTATTTTTGTTCCAATGGATAAGTAACAGATTTTAGGCCCTATTATACACCTGGCACAATAAGGCGCAAGACGTGTTTGGCGCAATTTGTTGCTATTTTCAGACCATATAACAACCACTGCCTCCATGCTTTCATCTCAGGGGGGCTTTTTCAGTTTATTCATGACAATTTGCATTTGTATAATATTGTTATTATTATTAATATTATTTATTATATGCATATTTACATTTGTCTTAATTAAAACTAGTTTCGATTTGTCCACCTGTCGGGTTTTGGACCATATGGGGCATAAGAACAGGATATGTGTTTGGATATTACTCAGTTTTTTGGCCACACTTCGTTATTATCGTTCATTTAATTATTTGCTGGAAATTAGAACAAAAATTAGAAATAGTTTTGAAACAAATCTTTGCACTTAACAAAGGTGCTTAAAAGAAGGTGTCTGGTGCACATGGGGAGAAAAAGGGTGCATCATACAGGAAGGTTTTGTCAAGCCCACTCACCTGCATGAAGCTCACCAAGAATGGGCTATATGCTGTACACAGCAAGTGTTTTTCAGCCACCAACAAACGTCAGGTGAAAGGCTTATGTGATTATTTTCAATTTCATAAAGTTCCTTATACAGCATCGATAATGTAATTTTAAATAATCAGTTAAATCTATGTCAGCATTAATTTTGTTGCTAAATCATAAAACAAGACGAAAGGTTGTTTAAACACTTTTATAATGTCATAACAGTTCACAGGAAGTGTATGAGTGGGCTTATTGGAAATTAAAAGTCCCTGTGCATATACCCCACTGCACAATGCTTTCAAAGAAGCATGTGATGCTCATAAAAAAAGTGTCTGGTGCATATGGAGAGGAGAGAGCGTGTGTCCTACAGGTGGTTTGTCAAACCCACTCACTGCATGAATCACACTCAGAATTGCACAGATTTCTCAGTAACATTTATTGTTTATAGGGCTGTCACAATAATCAATATATTGACTTATCGCACAATACATGGACATGACCTCAATGATTTTTGGTGATGCAATATATATCGCCCATACGTAAAAAACAATTCTTGCAACATTTTAGCTGATTGCACAACCTCTCTATCTCTATCTGAGGTGTCAGTTTCAGTATGGTTAAAAAAAATAAAAATAAAAATATAGTATTTACCATAAATTACTATAGTATATTTTGATGTGGGTGTCTGACAACTGAAAATAGATCTGGTAGCAGATATCGCAGCCTCTGTTTTGCTTTTTACCTTGCATTTTTTTGTTAATGTTTATTATTATTTATTAATTTAGGATATGCATTTTCACATTCTGATTCCAATGCCTAATCATTAAATTGTTGAAATGACTATAATTAAATTAAATATTCTTTAAAACTAAATATGATGCGTTCTTTGGAAGAGTGTATTATATTGTCACTCTGGCATTATATAATGAGCAGCTTAAAATGTTCTTAAAATGACAATAATATCGTTTATCGCGATATATTTTGGTGCAATATATCGTTCAACAAAAAATAGATATCGTGACAGGCCTAATTGTTTATAAGGAAGTTTAGGAGGTAAATAAACAGGGAGTGCTGTTGTTGGACAATGTAATGGTTAAGTATTGATGAAACAGATGAGTCTTCGGATATTTCTTGAAGATGGTCAGAGACTTATCATCTGTGCAGAAACAAATGCCACTCAATTTTACCAAAAAAAAAAAACAAACACCCATGATGATAGAACTAAAAAGCACTAAAGAGAAATGTGTAGCCATTTCACTATGAATTCCTCTTTCTGTTTTTGTGTTTTGCTTCTTTATGTAGGCCTTTTTATTCATGTTCAATGTCAATGAATTTATTCAGCTAGAAACTGTTGATAGAGCACTCCATTTTAGCTACATGCATACCTTATATAATAGAGTGCTACTGACTTTTTATATTGTGGTTCTATGCTTTTAACAGAGCCTGCAGGATGGAAGACCAGACAAAACCACTACATATAACAACTAACAAATATTAAGAAACAATATAATATATAATAATATACGGCATAAGAATAATGTTAACATAATAAATGTAACAAGTGTTTGTTCACAGACTCCATGCAACCTCACCCACATGTTCTGGTCGTTCCTCAAACTGTCTGAATTCTGGTGCTTATTTTTTCAGAGCAATCTCAGACATATTAGGCATTAATCTAAACCCAAACCCTCATATGGCTATTTTTGGGAAACCTCCAGATGATTTTCACTTCACAAACATTGAAAATCGCACCAACCACCCTCAGTCAAAATCTGGTTATTTGACATGTTAGGTCTTCTGAAATTGGAGAAGATTGAGTTCTCTTTCAGAGGCTCTTCTCATAGTTTTTATATTCATCGGAGGCCACTACTAAATTATTTTGATGATTTAACATCTCTTGAAGAAGTCATTATTTAAGAAATCATCTTGGTCAGAATTAGCCCTCACTGACTACATTTACATGGACATCAGTAATCAAAGCCTTAATCTGATTAAGACAATAATAAGATTAAGGTGTTTATATGAGTTACTTTTCGAGTGTTCCTTTCATGATCCCGTTTTACATGTCATAGCACATAGATCGATTAACGTTGTTGCATCACCGTGCTATCCACGTTTCATCTGGAGTTTCATGTAATTTCGAGTGTTTCATTTTAAAATTTTCAGCTTTAACTGCAGTTTTACTTTCATTCAGGAACATTTCATTCATGCCCCCCGTGAAAAACTTGGGTATTGGGTGTGATTATGAATTAAGAACTGCTGGAAGAGTGTTGTTTTAATTTGATACCGCATACCAAATGGTAGAAAATACCCCCCACATTTCACGACGCAGGTGTCTGTGGTCCTTTACTGACTCGATAGATGCAGAGAATAGAGTCAAACACTCATGTGTGTATGGAATATCCCAACGCTATCTCACGGCAATTCGTGACTTTTTGATCTAGTGGCTAATTTGTATGAATTCGCACAATCTAATTCATACAATTTAGTACAATTGCTCATTACCCAATGACGGTTGGGTTTAGGGGTGGGGTTGGGTGCCACACCTTCTTTTTTAAATTTTCGTACAACTGAACTCACATGAATTTGTACGATTTAACCACTAAACTGACAAAATGTAAAATGCTTACGTTTTCTCATGAGATCAGGCTGAACATCCTGTCGCAAAACACGAAAAGTCCTACACAATGGTAATAGTTTGACTGCGGTGTGTACACATCTGTACTGCACTTCACTAATGCGAATAAAATTGGCATACTTAATTGGCATGTCTTAATCCAATTTCTGTTTAGTTCGACCTTAATCTGATGAAATTAATATTTTAAAAAATGCTGTTTACACAGTAGACTCTTAATCAGAGTATTGTCTTAATCGTATTAATATTATTGGTGTCCTTGTAAATTATTGGTGTCCATGTAAATGTACTCATTTTTTCAGTTATACTCAGGTATTGGACTCACTGGCCCAGAGACAATTCAGCACAACTAAAATTACACTAACCAAAAAGTAAGTAGCATCTCATCCTTATTTAGATACCGCTAAACTATAATGATCAACATAAACACATTACTATTAATGTTACTGTTTATTTTACTTATTTAATTTACTTTGCCCCTTTTTTATATGTGTTTGTTTACCCCGTTATCTGTTATATGTTTTTTAGCAAGAAGACTGGCTATGTGTGTGTGTGGCTGGGGGTTGTTGGTGTTTAAAAGAAATTGCTCATTTGCATACAACGAATGCTATTCACTTGTGTTCCATAAATGAAGTTTATAAAAAAATAATAATGTTAATCATTTAAGATGAATACTATTAAATACGATAAAGCACTTTAAATGCATTGTTCTTTATGAAACTTTAGGAATAGTGTCCTATTTAGAACCAAAAATAGGCCAAATAGCCCTAATATGGTACTGTTCAGAAACATTTTTTTTAATAGAGTTTATATAAATGAGCTCATCTTGGCCAAATGAACTTGTGTCTTCCATGTGGTTAAATCTGTGGCTTAAAAAAAAAACACCCCATAGGATTTGGAGAACTGTTTCCATGGCACTGTTTCTTCTTCAACGTCGCCGTAGAATCAAGGGTGAAAAAATAATCAAAGACTTACGAGAGCACCCGCTCCAGTCTTGACCCAGAGGACCCAATAATCTCTCCGAGAGTGCAGAAAGTCTGGCCGAGGAAGGACTGTGGGAGACAAAGCAATGAAGGTAAATCACAGTTCTGTGGGTTTTCCCGCTTTACAGGCACAAATCAGCAGTGACAGTCCTGTCTGGAAAATCTCAGAAAGATGCTATGAAGACTCACCTTGAATACTGTATGTCACTGAGTATAAAGACAGGTGAGGCCTGGCTGATGAAACTCTACGCAATGGAAGGGGTGAATCAATGACATGGAAATGCATACAAAAAAGCAAGCCAAAAAAAAAAGGAAGAAAAAACAAGACAAGACAAGACTTTGAGAGGTACGACAGACTGTTTCATGCGGTTATAAAGGACACGATAGGGCTGGGCTTTGAAAGTGGCAGTTTTTTTTTCTCAAACAATGGAAACTAAAAAAACAAATTGCATTCTGTTTGTAACTATTTTGGGGCGTGACAAAACAAGTGGTGGATGAAATGCACTCATTTACAGTCTGTACCTTCTGTCATCCAAGTCCATTGTAGCATAAAAAGACAACACATCGACAGAGTAAGACTAAAAGGCATCGCTTTGTGGCTGTTGTTTACTCATTAGCATGCAGTTTGCTTACATGTTTTGAGATGTTTGAGCTTCTGGAGTCCACGTTGTATCTGTGTCAAACAAGCAAAAGACTGAAAGTAAATTGGAAGCCTAATACATTGTATTATTATTCAATGTAAACAGGATTTTTCTTCCGAAACTAAAGGGACAGTTGACCCAGAAATTAAAATACTGTCATCGTTTACTCACCCTCAAGTTTTTTTCTGTTGTACATACTGTATAAGATGTTGGAAACTGGTAACTATTGACATTCATAGGAAAAACAAACCATGGATGTCAATGGTTATCAGTTTGTAACATTTTTCTAAATATCTCCTTTTGTGTTTAACAGAAGAAAGAGGCTCAAACAAGTAAATGATGGCAACTGTCCCTTTAAAGTGGAAAAGTTCTGTCAACCGCTTACACATCAAAACGGAGGTTCTGCTTCTCTTCGAAGAAGTAATCCAATACAAACTTCCTCACAAAGTCCGGGTTCAGAGTGTTGTCAATCACTTCTGTTCGACCAAACTAAACAAGAATGAAAGATCCAACGTAAGATGAGAGGCTTTCAAGGCAAGATAATAAAACCATATCTTAAGAATCAAACAGCTGTAATACTTGTTGTCCGTAAAAAGCTACATTGTTTCACTTTCGTGCAAAGATGTTACATAAGAATCACAAATAAACATCATGATTAACATTCTCAAATGGTCAATGTAATAAATATGTGAGAACATGAGAATTATGAACTGTACATGTGGATTTTGAACAATTGAAACCCTGTTGCTGTGTCGGTAATTTAAAACAGTAACAATAAAATATTAAATAGAAACATTTTAAATATATATACACATATTTTTCTATACATTTTAGGTTTGGGCGGTAATACGGTAATATGGTATATCGCGGTATCTAAAAATAGCAACAGTATCAGTTTCAATACCGTTATACCGTCATAATAAAAAAAACAAAGCACTCATATACAGTAGGAGACAAGGACTGAATATTGCATATAATTTATTTAATGCCTTAAAATGCATATGCGTGGTTGTCATCACGGGACAGCGTGAAGGAGAAAGAGAAAGGTGGGGAAAGATGGTGAGTTGTGCACCAAGTGACCTGGTCTTGAAATATAACACAACTTCTAAACTTTGGCAGTATTTCAGCTTTCGACCGAACGAGAAGGGAGAGGTGGTAAATACGGCAATTTGCAAATTGTGCAACAAAATGGTATAAAAGAGCCGGTGTATGTTGGAAAACCTGTACTGATGCAATGACAAATTACTTTGCGAAGGAAATATATTAAATAAAAATGTAATTTATAAAAGTTGTTGATATTGTTGTGCATGTTATTTTGTTATGGTTTCAGTGTTAGTGTTCGGAAAGAACAGTTTGGTGACACCGTCTGAGCCTTACGTCATTATTTATTTATTATTCACGGTAATACTGTATACAGGGTAAAACAGAGGAGGTTTGACGGTATCAAAATTTGGATACCGCCCAAGCCTAATACATTTCAATATACTGATTTGGCGAATGTGTCTTATCTGAAAAAAAATGTTAATTGTTTCAATTCAGAGGCCCTAAAGGAAACAAAAATTAAAGATGCAACATAAGATGAGATGCTTTCAAGGAAAGATAATGAACCAACACCTTCAGGGTCAAACAACACTGCAAACTGTTGTTTATAAAAACCTACATTGTTTCATCTTCTAGGTGCAAACATGATACGTAAAGATAATATAATAAATATGCAATAAATATGAGAATTACAAACTGTACATGTGGATTTTTAATATTTGAAACACTGTTGCCGTGTAGATAATTTAAGTACAGTAACAATACATTTTTAAATAG
Organism: Danio albolineatus; assembly: GCA_903798035.1. Classification (NCBI taxonomy): domain Eukaryota; kingdom Metazoa; phylum Chordata; class Actinopteri; order Cypriniformes; family Danionidae; genus Danio; species Danio albolineatus. The sequence continues at coordinate 1,672,984 of CAIGQQ010006052.1, read as the reverse complement.
ATATATTTTAAATATACATATATAAGCATTTGAATAAAAATGTTAATTGTTTTAATTCAGTGACCCAAACGAAAAAAAAAAGTAAAAATGCAACATAAGATGAGATGCTTTCAAGTCAAGATAATGAAACATTTTCAGAATCAAACAACTATAACACTGCAAACTGTTGTCCATAAACAGCTACATTGTTTGATCTTTCTACGTGCAAACAAGATACATAAAGATCCCAAAAAGCAAACAAAAATCAGGTTTTATAAACTGTACATGTGGATTTTAAATATTTGAAATCCTGTTGCCATGTAGGTCATTTAAAATCGTAACAATAAAATTAACCCTTGTGCACGGTTCAAATTTACGACCCTTTTGTTATGGATGAAAACATACACTAAATTAAACTGCTGTAAAAAATGCTACAAACAAATATTTTTAAGTCATTTTGTGTGCTTTTTTCACTAAATCAGTGATGTCATTAACGAATTCAGCAATAAAATAGTTTTTTAAAAAATCATGTAAAAAAAACTAGTAGTTTTGATCAGGACAGAGGTTGATTAGGAGATTTATGCAAAAAAAAAAAATGGAAAAAATATTAATCTACTGCATTTTTACAGCAGTTTATTATACTGGATGTTTTTATCCCTAACATGACAAAGGGGTAGTGAATTTGCCCAGTGTATCGTTGAGGTTTTTTCAAACATTTCAAAGCATTTTCCTAAAATATGTGTCAAAATAAGATTTGTCACCAAAATTCATTCTTCTGGCTGAAAAAGAAAAAGTTATAGCCAAATTAAGACTCAAAATCACCCCAGAGTGGATGAAAACATCCCCAACAGCAAATAAAGGTTTTCATTTTAATATGCTGATTTGGTGAATGTGTCTTATCTGAATAAAAATGTTAATTGTTTTAATTCAGTGAGCCAAAAGGAAACAAAAAGATGCATTAAAACAACATCTTCAAAATCAAACAACTATAACACTGCAAACTGTTGTCCATAAAAAGCTACATTGTTTCATCTTTTTAAGTGCAAACATGATACATAAAGATCACAAAAGAAGTCATGAATAATAAAAACAAAAACAGTGAAACATCACGTTTAACCTTGTCAGAAGGTCAATATAATAAATATTAACCAAATATGACAAATTTTACACCAGATATTATTTCTAACCCTGTTGTCGTGTGGATAGTTTAAAAGTGTGTGTGACTGTCAAACTTTTAACAGTGAAATATTAAACAGAAAAACTTTCGAATGAAATCATCTTCTTTTTAATATGCAGATTGGGTGAATGCATCTTTCCTGAATAAAAGTGTTAAGTGCTCTATTTCAATGACCCCAAATGAAACAAAAACCATTGTAGTAGACAACAATATAAAGTAATGATATTAAATGTTTTATTCATGTGATATAAAAAGCTTCCCTGGGTTTATGAAAATGGTTTCTAAATGAGCCTCGTGAGATTTCCCTGAAACAGAAAACAAAATAACAACATCACAAATGAAAAATAAGAACAGGACATATTCAAATATTAAACATTAAAACTTTGTCTACGACACCAGAATGGCTGAAATCTAATTTTTTTATTAGTTTTATTTTATTTTTTGTACCATAAATCAATAATCCTAAGATTTTAATACAATTTAAAAGTACATTAATTTTGTTAGAGTTTAAAAAGAAACCCTAATTCTCATTTCTTAATGCCTCTATCCTCCACCGACTGCTGAAATTGATGTAATAAACACAACGGAAACACATACAGTAAATGCAGCTAGCATGATTCCCTCATCTGTATATGTAAAATCAGCACAGAAGGAATTACTGATGTGCCAATGCATAATAGCGCTCGGCTATGATCATATTTTGATGATCAGAAGCAGGAATCAGCCCTCAGACTCAACAGCAGCCTGAGCTCTGCATGAACGCGGGGCAGGAATAGCAGCTCAGTGTGAGCTCGTGCCGCTTCCTGCCAAACGTACACATCCCTGAAGCAATCAGACAGTAATTCCCATTGGGCAGGAGTCCTCTCGCTGGAGCTCACTGAGTAATGAACTATTGATTCTGAACTCCGATTCAGACCCAAGATCATGTTCTCAGCACCCCAGACACATAATCCCACCGATCAACTTAGTATCCACGATTCCCATTATCTGCAAGTTCCTGGAGCCCATCGGCCCTTGACTTAAAGCTTCCGTGACCGCTGGATGCTGCGTTATCTGTTTAGGCTGTTTATAAGTTGCTATGCGTGCTTTTGGAGGTGCTTGTGATGTGAGTGGGCACTTGAGTGTTGATATGCATGCGGAGAAAACCACTGGTCCAGATACAAGGCCGGCTATATAAAAAGTACAGTGAATATTTCATGATGCCATCTGGAAAGCGAGATATCTCTAGAGAAGTCCACAGCGCTCGCCGCATTCCTTGAGTTCTCCGTACATCCAACGTAGAGTCTGAGAATTTCCACAGGACTGCTGGTTCCTTGAGTTCTGGTAAATTGGTGGGATTAGGCATGGGCCGGTGTAGGTTTCTGATGGTTTGATAACCTTGGATCAAAAATACCACTCTAAGCCACATACCTACTATGTACAGTAGATATCAGGGAACAGTTTCACATATTGAATCAATGCACACTATGGCACCTTTAATTTAAAGTAAAGATCATGTCCCATGAAGACGTTTTATAAATTCCCAACTGTAAATCAGAACTCAACTATTGATTAGTAAAGTGCATCGCTAAGCACTTCATTTAGACAACTTTAAATGTGATTTTCTCAATGTTTTGATGTTTCTGAACCATCAGATTTTTTTAAATAGCTGTATCTCAGTCAAATATTGTCCTAACAAATCATACATCAATGTTTATTTATCCATCAAATCTTATTTATTGTGCTTTCATGTGATGTATAAATCTCAAATTGAAAAATAAATAAACATAATAAATAAATTGGCACTTACAGTATGACATGATACAGTGAGTGATAGTTCAAAGTGACCACTACTGCGGGACAAAGGGATAGAGATATACAGTAACCTCAGCAGAAATATACTGGACAGAGATAGCCTCAAGCACCTCACTAAAACTAATAAAAAAAGATTGAAGGTAATTGAAAGTTTCAGTTGTTTTCTTTTTGTTTTGTTTTTTTGCTTTTTCGAAAAGGTAAAAGTTCTCCTTCAAATAAAAATTACGCTTTTTAAAAACTGTTAATGGCCCAGTTTCAGTGTCCTTCATGTTAATTTAAACTTCAGTCATTTTTTTAGGATATGCCTGTGAAAAATAATGTGCGCATAACAGCATAAAATTAAGTAAAACGCAGGCAAAATAATAAAAAGAAAACACCTCGTCGGTATACCCAAATTTTCATTCATTATGGCACCTTTAAATTCCTCACTGCTATCGATTAGATTATTTTTCATGCTCTTATTTACACCAAACTTGTGAACTTTTGTGTGTACAATTTACACTCACCAGCCACTTTATTAGGCACACCTGTCCAACTGCTCGTTATTGCAAATTTTTAATCAGCCAATCGCATAGCAGCGACTCGATGCATTTAGGGATGTAGACATGGTCAAGATGATCTGCTTTAGTCAAACCGAGCATCAGAACGGGGAAGAAATGTGATTTAAGTGACTCTGAACGTGGCATGGTTATTGGTGCCAGACGGGCTGGTCTGAGTATTTCAGAAAATACTGATCTACTGGGATTTTCATGCACAACAATCGGCAGGGTTTACAGACAATGGTCCAAAAAAGAGAAATATCCAGTGAGCGGCAGATGGGCGCAAATCCCTTGTTGATGCCAAGGTAAGAGAAAAATGACCAGATTGGTTCAAGATGATAGAAAGGCAATAGTAACTCAAATAACCACTTGTTACAACCGAGGTCAGCAAAAGAGCATCTCTGTACTAACCTTGAGGTGGATAGGCTACAGGATCAGAAGACCACACTGGGTGCCACTCCTGTCAGCTAAGAACAGGAATCTGAGGCTACAATTCGCACATGCTCACCAAAATTGGACAATAAAACTACATGAAAGCATGGACGTACAGTAAACATAGATTAGTTGTTAGTGCCAGACGGGCTGGTCTGAGTATTTTAGAAACTACTGATATACTGGGACTTTCACACACAACCATCTCTAGGGTTTAGAGAATGGTCCAAAAAACAGAAAATATCCAGTGAGCAATGAGTTCACTGTACTCAAATGGCCTCCACGGTCACCAGCACTCAATCCAATTTGCACCTTTGGGAATGTGGTGGAACGGGAGATCTACAGCAAATGCGTGAAGCTATCATGTCAATATGAATCAAAATCTCTGAGGAATATTTCCAGTACCTTTTTGAAACTATACCACAAAGGATTAAGGCAGTTCTGAAGGCAAAAGCGGGTCCAACCTGGTACTAGTAAGGTGTACCTAATAAAGTGGCCGGCGAGTGTACATTTTAAAAGGTTATATAGTATAGTATTGAATGTTTTATTCATATTTGTTATTAAAAGCCTCAGTAAGTTCATGAATAGAAACAGTCTCATGAGATATATCTGGAAGGACTGAACATCATAAAAGGAAATTAACACAACATCCACACAAGCGCTGATAAGAGGAGGACTGAGGAGAATATCGACTGATAGACGACAATCTGATAATAAACACAAATGAAAAAAACACGTCACGGCGGATCTAAAACTACAACAATGGACCACATCAATACAACAGCACATTGTGTTGTGATTGCCGCTTCAATAGTTGGCCGATGGACCGTGCTGACTGATATCACAGTTCTTCAAAAGGCTAAAACACAACATGCTGAGCACCATGCATTCGGTTCACAAAGTATATAGCACAAACATGGTACTAACCTCTCTCCACTCTTTTGTACCGATCCCTTGAACGTACAACACAACAACTGCAAAGAGAAATGGGAAGAATAATGGTCAAGCACGGACAATAAATTGATAGAAACGCATGCATTTTGTTTCCTCAAATGAATCCAATGGAAATGCTTCACTGAGAGCTTCATCTAAATTAGAAAAAAGGCTTGGAGAAGTGCCTGTATCTTGGGATGTGACCGGTATGGAGTATTAGACTGGACTCCGGAGCCTTTAAGTGGATGTGTGGAGCAGCAGGTGCGCGAATCAAACTCATCAATTACTTCACTGAATCATTCAAGAGCAGTCCAAACAGGAAAAGGCCTGACCAACAAATGGACTGCAGCTCTACGGGTGGCACTTTGAGTAGATGTCAGAAATACCAAGGTACCACTCGGTCTGGCGAGCGCACTTGGGAAACACCGAAATCTGAGCATAAAGAATCTGGACTTGAACCATTGCTCTGCAATCTGCTCGCAGGATTCAGGCTATCACTGAGAGATTTGTAAAAGAGCCATCAGTGGCAAATCTCACTGAAAAGATTGTATCAGGAGGGTCGTTCTCAGAGAATCTGTGTTATATTTGTGCGTGAATGTTTATTTGTTGGTAACACTTCATTTTACAATGTACTTATGTGTGTTGCATGTATTTGGATTTAAAAGTAAATTATGCATAATTAGATGCCATAACAATACACCAAACCATAAGCTTAACTCTATTGTAAAAATGTCCAAGACTATAGTAAAAGATTTTTAAAAATCCAGTCCACAATTATTTTTTATATTGAAAAAAAAGTTATTTTGTGTGTATTTTTTTAACAAAACATTGACATCATATATGAATTTGGCAAGTAAAGTAAGATAAAAGTAAAAATCCTGTAATGTTGTAAAAAAAAAAATTTATCAGATGCATTTTTACAATAGTTTAATTTACTGGATGTTTTCATCCCGAACATAACAAAAGAGTAGTAAATTCGTCCAGTGTATCGTTAAGTTTTTTTTTTTTAATTATGCAAAGCATTTTCTCAAAATATGAGTCAAAATTAGATTTGTCACAAAAAAACATTCTGCTAGCTGAAACACAGAAAAAGTTATGGCCAAATTAAGACTCAAAATCACCCCAGAGTAGATGAAAACATCCCCAACAGCAAATACAAGCGTTAAACAAAACTGAAGAACTCAATTAGCTGACCAGGTGTGTTTAATTAGGGTTTTAACTAAACTGCAGAGCTGCGGCCCTCCAGGAACTGGATTTGAGGTGTGCTGTATAATACACACGCCTAAATATGATGTCTTAAAAAATACAAAAAAGTTCCACAGCGTATTAAATTCTGATGAAAATTAATTACAAAAACAAAACAAATGTGTACGGTTCTGCATTATAAACTAACCTGTATCAAATAATGTAAACAAGCTAAGCATCCTGTTAATTACATGTTAAATAGTCAAAATCTATTAAAATACAACAGTTGTAAATGAAAACATCCAAACTGCCTGATATTCCAATTATAAAATAGAAATAAAATTGTTTATTTGTTTTGCATGAGACACTAAATTGCGTCAAATAATGTAAAAACTTCCCTATCCTGCTAATTATGTCCGTTAACCCTCATTATGCAACAAACTACCCTTTTTTTCCTGAGAATAGCCCAGGAATTGCAGCATAACTAGCAAAACAAAATCACTCCAAAACGAGGCCAAGGCAGCATTTCTTGTTTTCCAAGATGCAAATGTTACATTACGAATGCATAATCTCTCCGTTGCACTGAACAAGACGGGACTGACCATATTCATTATTTTCAGCTCCTGGAAAGAAAGAAAAAAAAACACAGCGCAGTAACTACACTGGGCCAAGCTAATGTTTAACGATTTCCCATAAATTACATGGAACAATCATCAGAGCGCAGAAAGCGTTTCAGGAAGAGTAAAGACACCTATTCAGGTATGACCTTTGCCAGATCGAGCGAGGAACTGATTCAGAATAAATCTCAACGCAAATTATGGCAACTCAGATGTCAGTCATGCGTTTGATTGCGCTGAGCATTAGGGTGAAGGATTAATAAATGTTATAATTTGGCCTTCTCTGACTAAGGCAGGTTTAAAAAGTCAAGTTGAAATGAGTGTTTTTTTTTTCTTTTTTTCTTCCAAGGTATTTCCTTTGATACTTCTAGAAAAAGCAGTGTGCGGAAGAAAGATGTCCTAGGGGTGCAACATTTTCAGCAAATGGCTTCACATACCAAATAGCCATGAATAACTCATCCGAAAAACCTTCACACTTGTTTTCAAGGCAACAGCAAAATATAATTCACGTGAACAGCATTCATAGCTATGCTATTGACATCAGCATGGGAAGGATAAACGCTTTGTGTTTTTAAACAGTGGTTGAGTCTCTGAGAGAAGGAGCGGGGAGAAAAAGATATTAAGCAGTAATACAATTCGGTCACGTTTATATTATCATGCAAGACGGCTGTTTTATTACCCTTAAGAATAGTAAATACAACTCAGTCGGAATTATTATACGCTCATTAGTCAATCGAGTGAATCAAGAAGCTCGAAATTAATATGTTAATGCTGAATTTTAAACGCTAGCTAAATTAATTCTTATCGCGTGCAGTCGTTTGAGACAATAACTTTGATAAAAGCTTTAAAAGATTCATTAGTAGCTTGAAAAGTTTGAATCAATCAGTGATAAAGTTTGTCACGACTTAAATACTGCATATTCATTTACATTTTGCATTGACTATTATTTAATAAGATTTTATTGTTCGATTTATTTATTTAGAACCTCAGTCACTACCAAGGTACTGGCTAATATTTATCAGGGCTTTAAATAAATATGTTAATACTGAGTTTTAAATGCTAGCTAAACTAATTATTAATCATAACAAGAGCTTTGATAAAAGCTTTAAAAAGATTCGTTTATAGCTTTAAAATTATTAATAAGTCAGTACGTGGTAAAATATAAGGTGGATTAGTTGCCGGTTCATTCCGCTGTGGCGGCCCTTGATAAATAAGGGACTAAGCTGAAGGAAAATGAATGAAAGAATGAATTAAGCTGAAGGAAAAAGAATGAATTAATAAATCTGTAATACATTTTTACACATTTTTTTAAAAAAATCATTATGCATGAACTTCTATTTAATAAGATGTCAAGGAATTTTATTTATTCATTCATTCATTACATTTGTATGTTTAATAAGAAGCTAGTGGCTGTTCTTCCTTGGGTCCAAAAGCAAAAAAGACTCAATATCGCTCGAGGGACAATTTTCCATTGAAATTCATGTGACGCATGTTTGTAGGCTGAATTCATTACTATTTCGAACTAAGACGAGATGGTAAAATTCACAAGTTTGCGCCAAATGCGTAAGGCGTTATTTTATCGTGCATTTGCCTTGACTTTGTATGCAACTTACTCATGTGAATACTGAATTCGAATTTGGTGTGAATCCAGAATAACTCTTCTGAAGCTAAGCATTGGTGTTGTGTTGTCGAAAAATACATAAACATGTCTGAAATTGAATGAAATGTCACTGCTTGTGTTTTTTGTCTGTGTAACAATTTGATATTTAGTGGTACTGCAAAAAGCTGGTCTATAATACTATGAAAGGGGCGGCACGGTAGCTCAGTGGTTAGCACTGTCACCTTACAGCAACTCTGACTCGAGTCCCGACTGTGCCAGTTGGCATTTCTGTGTGGAGTTTGCATGTTCTCCTGTGTTGGTGTGGGTTTCCTCCTGGTGCTCCGGTTTCCCCCACAGTCCAAAGACATACGCTATAGACCATTTCAATGTGGTGATGAACATTTCCTGTATGTTGTCAAACTATTTTAATAACTGTAACAAGAGGTAATTCAATCATATATCAATGTTAAAACAGCTGTCATAATTTATCAATATGTGGACCTTTTAGGATTCTCGGGAGCTATGGAACTTAAAAATGTAAAACAGGAAATACATTAGGACCATTGTTATTGTTTACATCCCTCAAAATGGTCTATAGGTGAATTAAATTAACTAAACTGGCCACAGAGCGAGTATGTATGAGTGTGTATGGGTGTTTCCCAATACTGGGTTGCAGCTGGGAGGGCATTCACTGCGTAAAACATACGCTGGAATAGTTGGCGGTTCATTACGCTGTGGTGACCTCCGAAATAGAGACTAATCCGAAGGAAAATGAATGAATGAACAATATTATGACAATATTTAATGAAATACACTAGTTTACTGTAATATTTAGAAATTCTTTTACATTTTCTACCATAATAGTATATGATGTAATACTATATTATTGGAAAATACTCATCAACTGCTATAGACAAACGTCAAGCCTCACAAGGAAAGAGCGTTCAGTTTGAAGACTCACCTGGCGCTGACCTTGAGAATGTATCCACATCCAGCAGACTCCTGGAAAACAGGAAAACAGAGATGCTCAAGCACAATGGAGTGAGCAAAATAATTTCTGGCAATAAGGCAGCAAAACACAAGATGATTTATTGTACACGGAACAGATGGTTGCACAGAAACAAAAGCAGCTTCTGTGTTCGTCCTGTGTGAACAAAGAGACTCGCTGATGCTCAGGTCAGTTTACTCTTGCCAAACATCAAATCAAAACAGACCCTTTTAACTTTATTATTAATGTATTCTGAATTTATTATTTTTTATTAAGCACAACAATGATTTGATATTAAATTTGGAGGAAACGTCATCAGTGTTTTAAAGAATAAAATTACATTTACATTTGACTCAAACACAGACGGAACTATAAACTGTAAATCCAGACAAACAGAATCTCCAAGTGGTCTCTTAATTTTTGTATAAACGCACAGTTTAGGTCAAACTTATTATGCCTTTATACTGTGATTTTTTTTCCAAATATTTCCCAAATTATGTTTAACAGAGAAAGAAAGTGTTAAAAACATTTTAAGATCTATATTATTAGCTCCCATAAGTAATATTTTCTTCCATTGTCTACAGAACAAACCATTGTTATTATAAATGATGCAGGCGTGACAAATGAGATGGAGTTCCATGTGCAGCATTATTAAGTGAACGGTCAGGCAGGCAGGGGTCAAAACAGGAACAAAACATTAATAGCAAAAGCAATCCAAAAAGAGTAGTCCGAGAAACAGGCAAAGGTCGAGGCAGGCCTCCTAATCCAAAAACAGCCCAAGAATAAAAAAAAATTCAGATAGCGTAGCGTCCATCGGATGCATTTATACATTCATAACCGCGTTTGTGTTTTACAGTGATGCTTTATAAAAAAAATATATATATAATACATAAACACTCAAATAAAACCCGTTAAATTTTGCTATCTATAATTCAGAATAATAACTCTTGTGTCACTCGATGACACTTGAATACCCTGACAGAGAAGTCTAGTGGCTGGGGATGACCTTTTCACAGTGTCTGGTATAATGTTAATGTTGTTTGTGTGTGTTTACATAGATGAACACGGCCATGGTGTAAATACACAGTACAGTTACGATCTTATTGCCACATTATATCATTATGATAACATGATATTGTTGCCTTCAGTGATTTCCTAAAGATAAATACCAAAAAAACAGATAGTGTAGTGTCCATCGGTAGTAGTAGGTCATCTGGGTACTACTCGCATACTGTTTTTCGAATTCTATGAATCTAGACATAGTACTTAGCTCACATACTGTTTTAAGCATACTCTATAGTATCGAACTATTCGATTTTCAGATGCAACCAATGTGTCTGTGGTGCTTAAATAGTCCAAGTAATCAGTAGGGCCAGACGGAATCTGCGGGCATTTTTTGCTATTTCTGCGGAGTATTTTGTTAAAAATCTGCGGATTTATGCGGAATGATTTTGGGAGTATCATAACAAAAAAAATTATATATGAAATAAAAAGTAACACCTTTTTAACTTTTATTTAATGTTTACGATGCGAATCCAATTAGTTCCACTTTATTTGGTAAACAAAGCAAGTCTCTCATATAAAATCTCTACTAAAAGACAGAAAATAGTACTTTACAAGCTGTATTGTAAATAAATCTTATGAATATTTTCGTATTAGTCAATATTATTACTGAAATTAATAAAAAAAACTGAATAAATATAAATTTACACACATTTACACCAGTAAATAAACAGAATCAATGATGGGCTGAAAATCTGCGGAAATCTGCGGAATTCTGCGCGCGCAGATTCCGTGTGGCCCTAGAGTGATGATGATCTGCAGCTGTGTGTGCGAAATCCAGGGGTGATCTAGAACAGGTGTGTGAGTGCCAGGCATGATGGGATTTGTAGTTCGGTAAAGTGTAACATGTGTAGTTCTCCATCAATCTGCAAACGATAGATTGCTGGTGATCATGAGAGTTATACAATGATTTGTCTTATTACCCTAACTTGCCTAGTTAAGCTAATTAACCTAGCTAAGCCTTTAAATTGCACTTTAAGCTAAATACTTGTATCTTGAAAAATATCAAGTAAAATATTATGTGCTGTCTTCATGGGAAAGACAAAAGAAATCAGTCATTAGAGGTGAGTTATTAAAACTTTTATGTTTAGAAATGTGTTGGAAAAAACTCAGTTAAAGAGAAATTGGGGGGGGGGGGCATACAGGGGGGCTAATAATTTACACTTCAACTTTATATGTAATTACAGTACATATGGATCATAGACACAGAAAAAGCCCCTGACCACATATAAACAAAAATAAAAAAGTACAAATCTGAGTATGAATTAGCATTTTGCATAACTCTGAATTAGGATCGTCAAAAGTATTCATTTCGGCATCAATTGGTAGTGAAATTTTACAAACGTCCATTTCGCGCCAACATTTAAACGCTGTTGAGCATGCTATTAAACACGGCTGATTTAAAATTGTGTTTAGGTGCTCAACAGAAATGACTGATTGGCTGTGAAGGTCATTGGTTCACCACTCTTCACTGCTCATTTAAAATGATGAGTTTTAATTCATTTAAAGGAGTTCCTCTTAAAAGGTTAGTTCACCCAAAAACTATTATTGTCTTTTAAATGACTAACCCATGTGTTGTTCCAATCCCTGTGACACCTTTGTTCATCTTCATAACACAAATAAAGATATTTCAGATGAAATCAGAGAATTCTTTAATGCTCCATAGAAAGCAATGGTCCAGAAACGTTGAAAGTCCAGAAAAGGAAACAAAAACCTTGTGGAAACCTTCCACCTGACTTAAGTGTTTCAACTGTAATTATACAAAACTCCAACAAAAAAAGGGTTTGTGCCAATTACTGTAAAAATAACTTTGTTTGCCTATTTTTCATGTTAGGTCAGGGTGTGCTACTACTTTTTATATACTACTAATGGCATGCGCTGCTGACTCTTAAGGCCAAATACATCATATGTTGAATGTGCACCAGGACCTCATATTGAAAAGAACAAAAAATAAATAAATAAATGTTTTTGGCACACAAACGTGTTGTTGGAGCTTTGAATGATTGCTGCTCAACCACTGAAGTCCCATAGAATGTTATTAGGTTTCATCTCAAGTATCTTCAATTGTGTTCTGAAGACAAGTGGAGGTCTCAGGGGATTGGAACAACCTCAAGGGTAAGGATGTAACAATTCACCCGACTCACGGTTTGGTACGATTCACGATACAAATCTCACAGTTCACAATTTGGTCACAATTTTTTTACAAGATTATTTGAAACAAATTTAAGGTGAAGAGCTCTTTGATTTCGTAAATCCTGCACATTATTTTGCAAAGGGGACTGGGGACTGAGATGGCTGGTGTGGAGAGGAAAGCATTAAACTAGAGAGCAGCGTGTACAGAGGTGGTCAATAGGCTCTCTGCTGCAGGGGACTGGCCACCGGCATAAAATACTGATTATAAAATATCTAATGATATAGCAGGATAGAGACAGGAGTTGAACATAATTAAGAAGGTGAATAATTAATATTACTTGAATAATTAATTGGTATAAGTATCATTGTGATACACTTAAGAAGAGATAATCTCAAACATTTTTAAATATTCAATAAGCAAATTATTAAAATATGCATTAATTAATTTGAAAAGCAGAGGGTAAAAATAATCTAATACCTGCTTCTGTAACAGAACCGCTCTCTCTTTTAGTCTGAAAAACATCTTCACACTTTCGCTATGAAAACACTGATGCACCGTGCAATCTCAGTAGCACTCGTTGAAGCAAGCGGAGTTTCAAATCATCTGGTCCGCGTGGTTTGGCTTATTTATAGTTTTTTGTTTTGCGTATAGACGTCTGTGACAGACGTTTTTTCACTGGCTGACGGTTTGTGCATCATATTCCAGACCCCCTAGCTATTCACGATTTTTTAAAATGATTTTTCACAATAAAAATGACAGTTGTATTTGTAATTGTGTTCGTAAAATTCCCAGAAATTTGTGGACAATTTTGCGATTAAAAACCATATATAAATATACATATATAAATATAAAAAATTATATATTAAAATTATTAATTATAAAAATTTTATACATTATATATAAATTATAAATTATAGATATATAGAGAGAGAGAGAGAGAGAGAGAGTATATATCTATATACAGTATATATAGAGTTCGGGGGTGCCATGGTGGCGTAGTGAGTAGCACGTTCGCCTCACAGCAAGAAGGCCGCTCGTTCGAGCCTCGAATGGGACAGTTGCCATTTCTGTGTGGAGTTTGCATGTTCTCCCCGTAGTCACGTGGGTTTCCTCCGGGTGCTCCGGTTTCACCCCAAAACTCCAAAGACATGGGGTACAGGTGAATTCGGTAAGCTAAATTGTCCGTAGTGTATGAGTGTGTATGGATGTTTCCCAGAGATGGGTTGCAGCTGGAAGGGCATCCGCTGCGTATAACATAAGCTGGGTAAGTTGGCGGTTCATTCTGCTGTTGCGACCCCCGATTAATAAAGGGACTAGTTCGAAAAGAAAATGAATGAATGAAATATAGAGTTTGGGTCTGTAAACACAGCGCCCCCTCTGTTCTAAAAATGTATCGCGACTCTTTCAACATTTCTACTGGTTTGAATCCTATTTTCAACCAATAATCTATTTTCAACCGACTCATGGCAAATTGTTATATCTTTAAGGATGAGTACTTAATGACAATATTTTAGGGGTGAACTAACACTTTAATAATCTTTCATCCAAATGCAACAATTAGCTCTTCCAGCAAACCGCCATTATACGCTGTAAAAAATGCTGGGATCCACACAATTCATTCATGTTGTCCTAACACAAATTGATTATGTTATCGATTTATGTGCATTGAACATAAACAAATTAAGTTGCCCCGACAAAATCTCAAAAATTGTGTTGTTTCAGCTCATTTTAAATAAGTAGTTTGAACAAGCCAAAAATATTTACTTTTGTAGTGTACTTTACAAATATTTATTATTATATATTTTTTATTTTATATGGATTTATAAGTTATTTTATATTTTATATGGATTTTCCTTACTTTTCAACCACTTGACTCCACATTCTGATTCAGAAGCCTGATATGCCAGTCTGCCATTGACAAAACAAAGACTCATCCAACATGTTTTTCTCATTGCATATCTCTTTTAAGCCAAATTGAATAACACAAGTTAAATGGCTCATGAAAAGCATTCGGCATTGACCTCAACTCTGTCAACAGAAAGCTATTTCACACGACTGTTGATTAAAAATAATGTTTCATAACTGCTCAGACGGCAACAGCGTTCGCGTTTCCATCCATCAGTCTGTTATTGCTCTCTGACGGTGCATTTAAATTTAAAGACCAGACTGCTTTTTACGGACATGATGGATGACCAATAACAGGAGCCATAGATATTCTCTCGCGGGAGAATTGTGTTTGTGCGATAAATAGATAGAGGAATAGAAGAAAGGCCAGGGAAGTACAGCAGAGAGCACATTAATCCATCCGACTGAGCAGAGAATCGATTCCATCTCTAGTCTGCAGGATGCGGCTCTGAGCAACAGGAGGTATTGCCTGACATCTGCTGTGACGCCAGCTGTGACGTTTTAAAGCCGAATAAACAGGTCCTGAAGCTCTGGCATCTCAACAGGGAGCGATTCCACGTGCACCATACTGAGGGGGATCCCTTGACATACCGCGTGGCTTCGCTTGTTGGGTTTTAGGCGATGACCTTGATCAAAATAACACCCCAAAGATGTCCTGCTCATTCGATCAGTTCTGTTATGACCAGGCATGGGCCGGTATAAGATTCTACTGGTATGATAACCTTGGATAAAAATATCATGGTTTCACGGTATCACAGTATTGTGATCACTGCTCTAAAATATATTCTTTTTAAATGTCTGGGTAAAAAAAAAAAAACAGAACTTTGAACACATTGGCTGCTTCCCAAATTACATACTTCCATACTATATAGTACGCTAAAAACAGTATGTGTGCAGAGTAGTATGTCCGAATTCATAGAAATCGAAAAAACAGTATGCGAGATGTACCCAGATGACCTACTACTTCCGGCGAGATTATGAAGTGCGCTTCAAATGAACGCTGCTCTATCCCATCATGCACAGCGAAACAATTCATGAATGGGAACGAAGCGGGTATGTCACGTGATGATGACAAAATGGCATTCGTAGTACGTCCGAGCTCATTTATACTACTTATTCAAACTAAACATACTTTTCTATCAGTCGAGTAGTAAATTTAAATGCAGTACCAATGTATTTTATTTTTAAAAACATTTAAGATATTTTGGAACAGTAGCTAAACATGTCAGGCTAAATAATTCACATAAATCATTGACTTTTGCTGTCTTCATTAGTTTCAAAAACAGAGATTTCTTTAAAATTTACAACAGGACCTTTGGATATCATTTCTGCTGGACATACTGTTGTCCTAAAGTTAAAAAAAAAAAATCTTACTATCTATGACAGAAAATTTTGCCGGTTTTAAAACCTTCCCTTTTCCAAACCGCGGTAAACCTTGAAAACGGTTATCGTCCCATGCCTAGTTATGACAGGACCATTTTCGATCTTTCATTGTTGATTCCAATTGCTTAATTTTTTTTACAAGTAAAAAAATACAAATTTAAAACTGCATTTTATCATTCTATATTTAAAGAAAATTTGTGAAATTACGTAACAAAATTATTAAATGTACAAAAAAACAGGCTGAATAAAAAGGTAGATTCACTCTCTGCCAGTAAGTGGCGCTTACAGAATAGCTGGCATAACCAACACTGGTCTCACGGTTCGGTTACGATTATCATGCCATCGATTCGGCTTAATACGATATCTCAGTGCATTGACGCTATTATTATTATATTATTTGCAATACAATTTTGTTCTTTAATACCAGCAGTCAGATATATGTACAGTACCTTTAATTTAACCTCCTCAAAGAAAACACTCTTTTTGAATGTATCAAACAAAACTTCAGTCCATGCACAGAACAACATGAGCATTTATAGCAAATAAACTAATGTAAATATTATCCCGCTTGATTTTTGATCGTTGTCAAGCGAGTTCTTAAATGCCTATGATTGGTCACGCGCTCAACAGAAAAGGCTGCGATTGGCTCTAATGGTCATTGCGGCTCTGGTGCTGTTCAGCAAACAGTGACATGGACATTAGATGCCTCAGCCTACATTCTTGTGAAACCTAAAATATTTTGCTCTGGGTATGTTTCACGGTTTAGATGACAAACACTCGCTCCTCGATCTAGCAACCTGTGCTTGCATTTGTTTTTATCCAGGAATGTAATACCTACTTCAACCACTGGGTGTCAAACTAACATACTGCACCTTAAAGATAGCAATATGGACCTTTTAAATAGGTCCATGGCATCAGCTTTTGTACCTCTGTTTCTGAGATTGAGATCATCTATAAAAAATACCATTTTCACTTTTCCTAACAGATCATTTAATAAAAATCAAGTTTTTAGGATTTTCTTTTCCATTAGAAAGAGATTCTGCAGGTGAGGGGGACCTTTGACATACAGCGTAGATTCGGTTGTTTGATTTTAGGTGATGACCTTGATCAGAATACAGAATACCAACTTTCTACTAATACTAATTGCCTATGTTATAGCTGGGCATATTCATCATGGGTGTACCTAGAATGGTGGCATTTGCTTTGCCACCCTAAAGCAGCATATGCAAGTAGGGTTGCTTCTCTTTTTTGCTCACCATTATGCCACGTATGCCAGGGAGATCCCTTGACATACCACATGGCTTCGTTTGTTGGGTTAAGCGATGACCTTGATCAGAAGATCACACCAAAAATAGTTCTGCTCCTTCAATCACCTCTGTTGTGACTGCGCATATTCATCATGGTTTCATCGTTTTTGTTCGCTGCAAAAGTGCACAAACACAATTAATGGCAACTAGTGATTCCCTGTTCTCAATTCTCTCAATTTTTCATTGCTGATTTCAGATGTAAATTTTTCTTACAGATAATTTAATAAAATCTTGTAGTATTTCATGCATTAGGAAGAGATTCTACAGGTGAGGAGATCCCTTGACATACCGCGTGGCTTCGGATGTTAGATTTTAGGTGATGACCTTGATCAGAACAGAATAACAACCTGCAAATCTTTCTACTAATGCAATCGCATTAGGATTTTCTTCTTCATTAGAAAGAGATCCTCCAGGTGAGGGGGATCTCTTGACATACCGCATTAATTCGGTTGTTTGATTTTAGGTGATGACCTCAATCAGAATACAGAATACTAACTTTCTACTAATACTAATCACCTATGTTATGGATGGGAATATTCATCATGGGTGTACCTATTTGCTTTCCCAGCCGCAAATCAGCATATGTGAGTGGATTTCGATGGAACTAACTTTTGTTTTGTTTTCTCAGTGACCAGAACGCTTTATTGCACCATTGACAACAGTTTATATTTCAAAGTACGGCTAGTATGCATAATAGTAATTAAACATGACTAAAGCTTAAAACTTTGCCACGCCTGCTCATGACCAGTGAAAATTTACAACCCATATATATTTTTACTGCATGAATGTGCATTATTACATTAAAACAGGCATGACAAATAGGGGAAACACATCTAATTGTAATTATTAGTAGCAGATTTAGGCATGAGCAATATGGGCGATCTCCCAGGGTGGCATCTTGCTGTGGGCAGCATGGGAAGGCAAAAAAAAAACGTGCCCCAGTAAAAATCAGCTGTATTCAAGTAAAGAAATGAATTACTTTATGCAAGTGTTTTTAGAGTAAGTGTGTAATTTAGAGTGGTAATCCCAGAATAAAGGCATTAGGGGCCATTCACATTTGGTGTCTTCTGCACGCACAAGTTTGTTTTTCTCCATGTGCAACCAAAACAACACTGGTGAAAACAAATTGACGCATGTGCACAGAAAACCATTCCCACGCACCTCAAATGTGCTACTCCTGCTCCCAGTGCGAATCCCAGTTGTTTACATAAATGCCGATGAAAATCACGCTACTCTTGCGTTGTAAAACCAGAGTAACAGCCTTTTATGCGTTGGTGTTGGCAAGCAGTGAGTTTTGCAAGTCAACAAAACTAAAGTTTATGTATGATGATGATCTTATTTTAAATAAGAATGGCTATTAAGCAGAAAGGAGGGATAATGAGTCAGGGTGGTAAGACTTAATAACATTAATTCTCGGCCAGGAGTCGGGTCTAAGACAACAGATAATTCTATAAAACATATTTTTTGTATTCTATAGAATTGTCATAATTAATATTTATGCAAAAGATTTCTTAAGTAATCTTAGCATCTCACTCCAGTTGTGACTTTAATCTCCTTTATATATCGATGGATAGGGAAGGAGGTGTATTTGGGCTTGTTTGCACAGGATGCCAAAAACTAGAACCGCCGCTGTCCTTAATTAACCATATTACAAAAATTGAAAGTGAAAATTTTTTTTAAAAAATAAAATAAAAAAAATCACTAAAACTGAAATGTACAGAAACTCCAAAGAGCCTATTTAATCATTAATTATCATTTAATCAGCCTAATATCTTTTTTCTTTGCTTTCAAACATCCAAAAAGCTTTCATTTTGGCAGAAAAGTGAAAAGAATCTACTCTATGTTCACATTTACAAACTTTCTCTTTACAAAGGAGACTTATTTGTTGCATATTATATTCTCAAGTGCACATCAAGAAAACAAAGCTGCTCTAAGACACTGAAAATGCTTATCAAGAGCAGCTTACATGATGAAGAAAAAAACAGTGCTGCATATCCAATGAGACGCTTTACAGTTTTATATTGTGTTCTCGGGTATTCTTAGAAGAAAAAAAAAAGTGACTGGGCAACTGGCGAGTAACACACTGTATCAAATACTCACCAACATCTATTTTTAACTCACATTTAGAACTTGACAAGTGTTAAATTTAGGCTGTGGTTGATTCTAAACTTCACAGGTACTGAGATATTAAAAAAAGCATATAAAAAAATTGAAAAGCTTGTCTCTTCCCAGATTCCTATTACTTAGCTTATTTGTAGCACTTGCAACTATTTTTAAGTGAAACATCAAGTGAGTTCTCTATTCATTATGTGAAACAAATTATCATGAATCTAAGTTGGTTATTTTTTTGTATTAAATGCCTGATTAGTGATTCTGAAAATTTCAGCTCTATCGCTTTTAAAAAAGTGTGTAGGATTGCGGAATTTAGACTAAAAAAATGTTTTAAAGTCAGGGCCCTGTGGTTTTTGATTGCTCCAAGCTTGCAAAGCAAACAATCCATCCTGAGCACAATTAATGACAACAGTCCATAATACAACTTCACATTATGAAGAATTCACAAGAGAAAAGCCATTTATTAGCTTTAAACTGATAAGAAATAAAGTGTTATGAAGACAGCAACGAACAAGAGTGGAGGCTTATAGTAGTTTTAAAGGAATTTATGCCAGTTTGCAGCATCTGGATACACAATAACCGGGCAAACACACACTTTAAGCAGCTCATTATAATAGCAGTTAAAAGCCATTCAAAACTATTGCTGCACACACTAACTGTGGCACACATACAGACAAACAGCACAAACATTTATTGTGCACTTTGTCAGCACTGTAATGTTTTAACAAAATAGCTGAAAATGTAAGCATTATAGCATATTTTGCTGTTGTTTAAAAGCATTTAGTAAAAAGTTACACAGTAAATTCCAATAAATTTCATATTGCAGAGCTTTGTACAATAACTGATCAAATAACTGATGAAAATGTAACTATTTCCTTCCGAACTAAATTTGAAAAAGAGATTTACCATTTTATAGCTAAATATAGTTTATTATACATTTTATTACCAATAAGCTTGGAATTTTAAAAAGTCTAATGTCCACCTATCCTAAGCTGTAAACAGTTCCACACAATTCTTTGATGTTGTCCCAACACAAATCGATTAAGTTAACCTAATTGTTTTTTTAGATTTAAATGGACTGAACATAAAACAATTAAGTTGTCCCCAAAAAACTCAATAATTATGCTGATTCAGCTCATTTTAAATAAGTAGTTTGAACAAGAAGCAAAAATATTTTTTGAGTCTACAATGTAAAAAATGCAGGGCTCCACACAATTCATGTTAATCCAACACAAATTAAATTAAATTAAGTTAACTTAACAAATTTTAATGGGTTGAACATAAAACAATTAGGTTGTCTCAAAATAACACTGAAGAATTGTGTCATTTCAGCTCATTTTAAATAAAAGCAATTCCTTGCAAATGTCAACCTCACCATAAAAAAATTACATTTGCACCAAAATACGGAAACCGTTTCTAGGTTTTTTGTGTAAGCAAGTATTTTACAGTACTTTAGAATTACTCAAAAATGTCTGTTAATGTTTTTAAACTCTTTTATTTGATTTACCAAAGTCAAGTTTATTTGATTTACAAAGTGGCAGTTTCACATCAGTCACATCCATAAGAGAGAGACGCCACATCCATAATCCATAATTTTCCTCATTAATGCAAAAAAATATTAAATAAAATAAAATTATTCATTTTTGTTCTATAGAGAGCTATTATACTTTTGATTAGCATTGATTGTTTTGTGTTGTGCAGTTTAATCCACAGAATTTCTACAAAGCATGTTGTATACTGTAAACTTGCAGACTTTTTTGGTCACATCCATAACACGTTTATGTTCCTCATGTAAAGTATAAAACTTGTTTACAGATTGATATTTTCCTGGTCCCTTAACTCTGTGGGTAGTTGTTTTAGAAATAAAAACAGATGTTTCAATATAATGCTAGCATATACTTTCTCTGTGAATTTATGTTTTGAGTTTTTACTGCAAATGTCACATCTATAATGCTGGAACAGCTCATAAGTAGTTTGAACAAGCAGCAAAAAGGTTTTTTGAGAATATATATATATATATATATATATATATATATATTAGGGCTGTCAAAAAATTTATCGTGATTAATCACATCCAAAATTGTGTGTGTACTGTGTATATTTTATTATGAATATATAAATACACACATGCATATACTTGATAAAATGTTGGTTTATATTTAGATATATAAAAAATATGTGTATGATACAAATTTTACATTTTGAATATGATGTAACTACTTTGATGTAACTTTTTTATATAAAGTTTTGCCTTCTATGAATGTGTTTATCACATTTACATAATAAATATATATAACACACACACACACATATTATGTCAAAACAAACTTTTATTTTGGATGTGATTAATCACGATTAATTCTTGGACAGCCCTAATATATATATATATATATATATATAT
>CAIGQQ010006052.1:1604348-1636436 GCA_903798035.1 Danio albolineatus | reverse complement strand
ATATAAATACATTTTCACAGTCTGTCTAATAATATTTTTTCTTCTGGAGGAAGTCATATTTGTTTTATTTCAGCTAGTATAAAAGCGATTTTTTAATTTTATAAAAAACATTTTAAGGAAAAAAAATATTAGCCCGTTTAAGCTAACTTTTTTTCGATAGTCTACATAACAAACCATCGTTATACAATAACTTGTCTAACCTACCCAGTTAACCTAATTTAGCTTTTAAATGTCATGTTAAACTGTATAGAAGTGTCTTGAAAAAATCTAGTAAAATATTATTTACTGTCATCAGGGCAAAGATAAAAGAAATGCATTATTGGAGATGAGCTATTAAAACTATTATGTGTAGAAATGTGTTGAAAAAAATCTTCTCTCTGTTAAACAGAAATTGGGGGGAAAAAATAAACAGGGGCGAATAATTCAGAAGGGCTAATAATTCTTACTTCAACTGTGTGTGTGTGTGTGTATATATGTATGTATATATATATATATATATATATATATATATATATATATACACAGTTGTATATATACACACCTAAAAGCAATGCTTAAAACAATTTATATATAATTTAATATCTAAATATAAATAAGCATGTTATCAAATGTATGTATGCAAGTGTGTATTTCTGTATACATAATAAATATACACAGTACACACACATATGTTATGTCAAAACAAACTTTTCATTTGGATGCATTTTTATATTTATTATTATTTCTTACACTTGTTGCATGCCATGTTTCTTTTATTCTGATTTAAGTAAAGCACTTTGATTTACAATAGTGTGTAAAATGTGCTATATAAATAAACTTTCCATGCATTTCATTTGGAAGGCCTTGCTTGTTTTTAACAAAGAATTTAAATGATTCTCCACTGTAATCAGTCATTTTAAGCCCAGAACATTCTTTTAATGAAACTACCCAGAAATAACCAAACAGAATCTCAAACAAAAAAGTAACCCAATTTAAAATATATTAAAAAAAGAGGATGTTGTGGATTTAAAGAAAAGCTCTTTTATTCTGAAGGCCAAGGCCAGAAATGTTTGTGCAATATCTTGTTTGTAATGTAATTTTAATGCTCAGGGCTTCAATCCAAAATGCAGTGCCAGTCATGCCGGATTACTTTAATACTTACTGGAAAGGTGCCACAGAACTGGCGGGCAGATCGTAAGTGGATTCTTTGGTCTGCTTGTTGTAGAAAAACTTTCTTTTAGAACTTTTGCTGAAAGCCATTGTCCATGGGTCTGTGAAAAAGACAAAAAGAGAAAAAATAAATGCAAATTCATCTTCAGCATGGCACTGCAGGATACTAAGATGTTTCCTCTCACCGTTCACTGTTTTGATGATGTAAAGGCCAGTCGGGAGGAAGTGACGGTCATCTCTGCCTGTGTACGATAGTCTCGGCATCCCTCCTGAACTTTTGGTTATCTTCATTTCCAACCTGAGGGGAGAAAAAATAAGAGCACACTTTTGAAAACAGTAACAATATTAATAGGTTTTCTTTCATTTCACATTTTAAATAACCTGGTGCATTTTAATTTCTGTAAATAAATACAAATAAATTCTGATAAAAAATTGTATTAAAATGAAAGAAATAAAGAATATATTTATTTTAAGTTATTTAGTGTTTTCATTTGTTTAAAATAAAGCAAAGAATATAATAAAAACGAAAATAATAATTAAACATAATTTTATTATTTACATTTTTTGTCGTTATCTTATTTCATATTTGTTTTTGCAATTAACAAGTTAAGAAACAATGATAAAAAAGAATGCAAATCCTTTTAAAAGAATTTGAATACATACATTTTTATTTCATTTTATTTTTTTATAATGTAAAAATATAAAACAAAACGCTTTAAACATTTTATATAAAATATCACCATTAAAAACAAAGTAGAGAAAAATAAATAAAACATTTTAGTTTTTACACTAATATGATTTTTTAAAATTTTTTTGTATTTTTAGATTTAAAAATGCATTATTTTATTCCTATGAATTAATCAAGTCATTTTATTATAGAATTTTTAAAAATGATTTTATTACACTTTGTTTGTTTTAAAACTACAGCGTGTATTAAACAAGTTGTGTCACATTGAGAAAAAGAAATTTAAATAATTTTTTAAAAAGAATTTATATTAGTTAAATGATAAAACAGTTTATTCATTTTACTTAAAATATCATCAATAAAAACAAAATAAAGAAAAATACTTAACTAAAATATCTTAATTTTTACATTAAATAATTCAAAAACAGTATTTTATTTTTAGATTTAAAATATATGTTACTCATAATTTTATTTGATTATTTTAATTGTAAATGTCAAAATAATTTTAGAACAAAAAAATGATAAACATTAAAAAACAATAATTTGAAGAATCATAAAATAAAATGACATTTTGTTTGATTGATTTTATTTTATATTTAAAATAAATATTTCACTTTTATGATATTTTATTTCATCTAAATATAAAAATGGAAAATAATCAATTGTATTATGGAAAATATTTCACTTAAAAGATTAAAAATAACAAAACAAACAACTACATTACAAATACATATTTTATATTACTTAACTTTTTAAATAAAATGCATAAAAACTCAGTTAATAAAAATTATATTATTTCATTTGAAATTACATCCCAAAAAAAATCTACATATATGCATGCGGCTAACATAATGGAACCCACCTCACAAAGATCTTCTCCATCTCCTCCAACCTATAGACTTCCTTCACTCTAATAAATGAAAGAGAACAACGGTGAATGGATGAAACAGGAACAGCAACCGCATTGATCTATAATATCATCCGAAACATGAAAGCTCCTGTCTGGGCTCTAGTAAAACACAGTATCTTCATTCATTTTACATACAGCTCCCTCCGGTGTTCACAGATCATCCGTCACTGACATGCCAATTAAAAACAACCACCGAGAGAAAGAAATATTACCGGATCGGGTTCATGTCGGGCCTGCTGGGTTTGGACACAGCTTTCACAAACTTCTCCACCATCTGGATTCTGAGCCAAAAATTTGCATTAAAAATGATTATAAGGACTTTGTGCAGTCACATTTAATGTCAGTATGAAGCAGAGGTTGCTGCAGACCTTCATTCAAGTATGATGAAGTATTTACAACTGAAACTGAATATTGAGCAGGGGTGTGACTTATTTTTTGCACGCCTCCTCTCTTGGCAAATTGTTACGTGCCAGCATGTATTAATTAGTTTTGTTTGTATGATGTGTCTCATTTTGTTTTTTCTTTCTATCAACCCAGTTCACTTCCTTGTTTTGCCTCCTGCTGTTCCTGATTGGATAGTTCAACTCCACTTCATTCAACCAATCCCGTCACTGCCTTTTTCTAATTGGTTCCTCCAAAGCAACTTGGTCCCGGTTTCAGCCAACCAGATCACTCCACCTCACTATATATGTTTTTGTCTGCCAGCAGTTCGCCAGTCTTTGTTGGCTCGATTGATTGTGATTTCTGTGCTTTGTTACTTGCTTGCTAGTTAGATTCTGTGTTTATATCCCCATTTTGTTCAGTTTTGTTGAGAGATATTGTCAGTCTTCACCTTTATTTACACTGTGTTGTCATTTTGGTTTAGTCACTGTCTGTTCTCACCTTTTGTAATTATTCCTTCCCTCTCCTCATGTTTCTTTACAGAGGTTTGGTAGATAGACTGGTAGGTAAGTAGGTCACGTGACATACATTTCAACACATAGGAATTTAACTGTCTAGAGATACACTAGGGAAGAGGGTGAGCGCCAACCTGTGTATTTTTGGTTAAGTGGATAGTTAGTGTAGTTTAGGTAAGACGTCATTGGACGTTGAAGATTTATTTTTCACATTTTTGTTTATTAGATCAGATTAGAGGGGATTCGATATTAGTAAGGCTGTTTGGTTTTGATTGTTTCTTTGCTTTAGCGCCACCCATAGCCAGTCTTTCTAATTTTGTTTTGATTGTGATTTTTTTTTTTGTAAATATTGTAAATAGCTCACTCACTGCTTCACTTGCACCACCCTGTAATAAATCACTTAATTTGTACAGCAATTATTGTTTGTGGTCATTACTTTGTTTACAATTTTTATTGAGTGTTTTATTTACACCAGAATACTTGGTTAAGTGTGCAACCCCATTCTCCTAGACTGCCCAGGGGTTGTAACAAAATGAACGGCTTTAGAGGTGTGTCTAAGCATATTTCGTGCAATGACATCATCGGTGAACAGGGTATATACAGAAAAAATTTACCCTTAAAGATCTTTTTAAGACTCTTTCCATACATTTGAAGACGTCATCGCCACTTCAGGTTGTAACCAGTAACATTGGCAACATTTTTACTTGCAGTATATTTACTAAATAATGATTGTGAGAAACTAATCTAAACTAAAACGTTTTCCATATGCTGAATAAAAATATTTATCCAGCAGGTGGTGCATATTGTTATAAACCAGCAGGAATAATGGTGCTGCCCTAGGTTACTGCAAAAATCTAATTTGTATTCCTGAACAGTGCATTAGATTGGGATCTAATTTAGATTTAAATATAAAACATGAAATACATTTTCTCATCCATTATGTCTGCATGTTAAAATATCATGCAGTCATTTGTTTGTTTACTGTGTCTACACATATTTCACTTATTTTTTATTGATTTAAATAATTTACTCATTTATTTATTATTTATTTTCTGTTTCGCTTTATTGGCTATTGTCGCTTGTTGAACGATTTCTTTTCTGAACCAAAATAATTTTCATTACTGTTGTCATTATTATTTTTTTAATCAGACTACTTGTTGTATAACAGCCTATTACTTGCGCGCGCATGTTCGTTTGCATAATCTTCATGCCGGTTGAAGTAGGCTAATATATTCGTTCATTTTGCTATTTTAATAATTGTTTAAACGTAGCAGAAAACAAATGAATGAATGAGATTTAGCCTAGTTCAAAATAATTGTATTAATCATTTAATTCGTTTTATGAATACTGCTTTATGAATATAGTTTTCAAGACGCATTTTAGGTTTCGGGTGTGGTTACTTTTACTTTCTATAGCCTACATTAAATGTATAATTAAAACGTAATAATTAGCCAACAGCTTTTTAAAAAAAAAATTCTTAGGGTTATGAATATTATTTAGGTATTTTCAATTTCAGCTTTTTATTTATGCATTATTTATTAATTTAGGCTATTTAGTTTTTTGCGGGTCAGCTGTATTGTTGACGAGAACTATTTTTGTCTTTCTGAACTGGTTTAAGTAATTAAGTTTCACTTAGTTCTTATTACTGCTGAAAACTTGTTAAATGATAAAGTTACTTTAATAGCTTATTAAAGCATTCACCTACAGGATGAACAAGAGTTCGCTTTGCATATACAGGAAGCTTATGACGCAGATGTTAAATGACAATGTTGCGTGCAGCTTTTTATTTTTATATTACTCTGTAACTCTGTAATATAAAGTTTTGTCAATTTATGTGAGGCCTATTAAATCGATGCATTCGGATATGAATTAATAAAACGTGTCTTGAGAAGGATTCCTTTGTGTCTTTTTAACTAGTAGCTCGAACCCGGGTAGTCGAGTAACTCGAGTATGGTTTTGAAAAGAAATCGATAAGCAGAAACCAGTAGTCGTGCAAGCCCTACCACATACACACACATTCAAAACATTGTTGAAAATAAGTTGAATGCAATACTTTTTAAAGGCCTTAATATACAATCTATTTTAAGATTTTGATTTCGAGATGTCAGACTTTTAAAGACTTTGTGGAAAGCCAATTAACCCTCTAAGACCGGCGGGAGCTCCGGTATGCGTGCCTCTGTTTAAAAGCCAATAAAAACCGAAAGCATTTAGGTAGAGCAATATTTTTGCATATGAAATCAGAGACGTTATACTTTCAGATCAAGCCCAAAACAGTCTCCTGTTGCAATGTTTTCATTCTTTAATGAGTTTACACAAATAGCCTAAAATGTTTACAACAAAAAAACACTTTATTACATAGCACGCGTTTGCAAGTGTGTTTTATAAAGGTTGTTATTGGTTGCTATGTATGTGACGTAATTACCTCGTGTTCACTGTGAACCTATCAGGTTGTCTCACGTGGTGATGTCACTCAGCGATTCACTCAGAGAGTTTGATATACTTAACATGCACGCGCTTTACTATGTATGTGCGTGCGCTCTTCTCGTAGCGGTTTCACTTTATCCGTGTCGGAACATCATAATTTCTTTCACACACACATGCACACAACACACATCCACATTTACACATACAGGCACAATATCAGACACACACACACACACACACACACACACACACACATACACACACTGGCATGGAGTCGTGACCGCACAACAAACAAAAAAATAGTCCGATGTTTTGGAGTTATAACTCGCGTCAAACAAGGAATTCTCCGACTCATCATCTGCTCAAGATTCTATTACCTGTAAAGACGAAGCTGACTCTTGTGAAGGATTAGATCCATTCCAAGACATGCTAGTATATTCTTTATAAATGCTTTGCTTTTGAGTATTATATGCTCATAAACACTGCTTTGCTTTGAGTATGAATATAAACATAACACAGAATAATCCCGATAGTATGACGGGCTATTTACTCTTATCGATTCACTTTTATGCCTAAAACATCAAACTTTTACACCTTTAAACGTACATTTTTTGCTGTATTGCTGAATCGTGCTTATTATTTTACTTACATTGATGTAGTTTTGAACACTAAAGCCCTCAGAACCCTCACCGATTTGTGGTAATTTGTAGAGATTTTTTTGTTCATCAATCGAATTGTTCTGTCTACACTGTTTATAAAAATAAGTGTATCTCACAAACGAATTGATGTAATTAGTCCAAATCAGTCTTATATAGTTTCAAAGGGTTTTGTGCATGTTTTTTACATTGACAAGTTTGAGGTTTACATTTGTGTTATTTCTGTATATAGTAAAAACTAAAATAAAAATTAAGCGATTTTTCATTTTTTTTGTGTTTTATTGCACTTTTAAGCTATTTAACTAGTTAATATGGATTTATGACATACATAAACTTAAAGGTGGGGATGTAAGGATTTTATTGATATATGGCATTTGAAAATACTCAAAAAAATGACATCACAGCATGTAAAAATACTAAGATATACCCTGGCGGAATTGTTCTATGGCAGGTCTTAAAGGGTTAAAAGAATTCTGAAGCCAATTTAAGCAGCTTCATTAAGTCAAAATGATCTAGAGGACAAGAGAGTTAATGTATAATATATTACTAGTATTATATTTTCTATGTATTAATGCATCGGCTCTATTAATATTAAGAAACATTTATAATATTTTCATTTTATGGAAGGAATAAATATTCATATTTTATTTTAAAGTCGGCATGAAGCGGAAGTTAAGATTATCATGTCATTTTCTTTCTCATATTGTGACGTAACCCCGTCATAAAAGTCTCCCACAAGACCAGGAATGAAGAAAAGTTGTATTGAGGGGGAGGGAAGGTTATGGTATTTGATTCAGAAATATTTGATACAGCATATTAAATGAGAAAACAGTAGGTGTGGCTTGTCTTTTCTACTGAGAGCTGATTGGATGTAGTAAAGTAAGCATTTCATTCAGAAAGATCATTAAAGGAAAGGGGTTTGGGAAGAGTTATTTATAACCTAACAGACAGCTCCTCCTCACCCTTTCTGTTTGTTGTCAAAACTGACAGTTGGAGCAGCGTGGTTAAATACGCTAGTCCTAAGATATATGCAAGTGCATTATCAGATTTCAAGGAAAGATTAGAAGGGCTTTTTTTTCTTAATGACATGAACAGATGAAATCTTATGGTTCATTTTGATTTCTCGGGGACTTTAAATACATGCAGCCTAACTAAAATCAGAAAGTGTGTGTCATCTGAATCAATCAGTTCCTAAAAGTATAATGTTAAAAATTATGTAAAACTCTCCATATGTTTGTAGTCGCCAATGTTTTCATTTTTTTAAGATTTGAAAAGGCATCTGCTAACTTCATACATGTAAAGCAATAGTTTGTGAAAAAAGACCTCTGGTTGAAGTGCTGATCTCTGACGTCAGTGCCGTTGAGAACAAGAGCATCGAGAACATGCACAGCGTTGATCCTTCGCTGGGCTTTTCCCTGCAAATACAATCAGGAAATAATAAAATTCTTTATGAACAAATCATTGAATTATTCATTTAAAGGATCTGTTAAAAAAATGCAGATTCTTCCAAAAGGAAATTAATAAGTCTTTAAATAAATAGGTCTTCATGAATGAGTCGTTGAATCATTTGTTCAAGAATTTTGTTTTAAAAAAAAGCAAATTCTTCTAATAAGGAAACAAGTGAAGTCTTTATGAATGAGTCATTAAAGCATAATTACAAAAACGAAACTAGTAAAGTATTTATGATTGTGTCATTAGTTTGTGTTTCCATGCAAAATAGCGAATAAACTTTATGCGCAAAACTGGATTAACGCATAAAAGGCATGCGAATAAAGCAGCGTTTCAATCCAACCAGTCAAAGCGGACAAATAAATGACTTCCTGACACGCAGTGAACGCGCGGTGGCGTTTGAAGGTTTCAGACGCGGAGCACAGACGCTCTTGATTCTGGAGGTCATTAATAATATAATAACACAACTACTTAAACGATAAGGTGTTTTAGAATGACCAAAACAACATTTCAGATGTTTTACGATGTGCTCAGACTGCTGGTTTGTCAATTTACACACATTTATCATCACATGATCTCTTATAACAAAATCACATGACCTTTTTTAATGCGTATACTGGAATTTATGCAGTAAAAGTGTTTCCATCGCAGTTTACGCGCATCTTTTCTTATCGAATAAAACGTTTATCCTACTCAGTTATGCGCATACATTTTTTATGCGCATTTTCAAAATGTATGCGCATCATGGTGTTCCCATTAACCAGTATTTTATGCGCATATCCAAAATACGAATAAAAATAGCTGGATGGAAACGTAGCTATTGAATTACTTTCTGGGAGTTTTTCTATACAAGTATATACACAACAACTCAATATAACACTAAAATATGATGGCAAAGACGTTTCATCCCTTACAGTAATAATTTGAATCTCTTAATAATCTGAACATTCAATAGTAATTAGAGAGGTTCACCTCTCCCTTCAGCTCCTGGACAATCTCTACGCTCAGTAATGTGTCTCTAGGAAGCTCCAGTTTGAAGTTCTCCAGTTTCTTCCAGCGTGACGGGGCTTTGCCGTCCCATGTGTAGATCTGAGATCTCTGCATGCACAAATATATAATGAATTATAATTATAGTCTATAGAAATCTATAATTATAGAAATATAGTCAAAACCGAAGATAAAGATGTAATCCTTACCCCAAGTGCCAGGAGAAAGAGCTGTTCTCCACCTCCCACAATGCACCTGTAGTCCAGCACGTGCTGTAGTTTCTCCAGATTTCCAGAGTTCAGTGCAGTTGGTCTGGAGTTAAAACTGTCCATTTCTGAACCCTGTGATAAAACAAAGAAATCAAATAGCATTAACTACTTTTTCAGTCATTTAAATGAACAACCCAAACATTATATTGTTTACCACTCCTAAAAAGGTCAATAAAAATCACTTTGTTAGACTGCAGGGTTAAACTTTCATAATCAAAAGGCGTCAAAGCAAAGATCAAGGTGTCATTATGAGATTCAAAAGCAAAAATATAAAGGAAAAACCTTTTGATATTGCATGCCAATAATCAAATTAAAGAAAAAAACATATAAAACATATACATTTGCACATTTACATATTCTACAAGAAGTTTAAAGCTTTTTTTTAAAATCAGAATGTCTGTCCAGGGCTGGCTTTCTCCACAACAACAATATAATTATCTATAATGGAACATTTACATAATTCTAGAAGTTATGCATCACTGTGAGAATATGTTTGGCAACCTTTTATTATATTTTATTTTATAGTTATTTCTTTTATTTATTTATTTATTTTGATGAGGTAATTTAATACTTTTATGTGTGTGTGTACATATGTATATGTATGTATATGTGTGTATATATGTATATACTTGTGCGTAATGGATATATTTGCGTATGTACGTATGTATGTATGTATTATTATTTTTGGTTTGTTTTGTTCCTAATGGTTATATGTTCCTAAAAAAAATCAATAAAAACTAAGTATAAAAAAAAAAAAAAGAATATCTGTCCAGATTACTGCTGAGTAATTAAATCCTGAACCCAGTGGCATGAGACGCTCGCTCCAAAACTCTAAAACTCTCCTGACAGCTATTTTAGGAAACAGATCGGTCTGGAATTAACCACCTCTGATGTTTTGCTGTTTGTTTCCATTAATGATGCTCAAAGATGTAATCCAGAAACACTGTAAATCGACTCCGTAATCTGTAATGTACACTGTGTTGTTTATAAACACTTTAAATCGTCTTCAAGGAAACTGCTTAAATGCGTGTTTGTCTTGAAAAGCTTAATCGTCTTATCAGTCTTATTCTTAATCTAGGAAATTCAATAATACTTCCAACACCTTCCTGGATTGATCTACTCTCATTTAACACTATTAAAAATAATAATCAAGCTTCCAAGGATACAGTTTTGACACTTTTGACAACAACAATGATCGAATTAATGTATTTGCTAATATGAATTAAATATTATAAACATAAATAAATAAAAGAAAAGAAATAAAATACAATACTTTTTTAGGAAAAACCAATTACCCCCAACATTCCAATTAATTAATAATGTTGACAGTTTTTTGCAGTTTTGCACTTTGTTGCATTATTTATTTTCAAGCTGATTACATATAATTATAATCTGACATTTAAATGAATCAATAAAACAAAGACTTGATTTGTTTTGTGCGACTCAGCCACTTAGTCATTTCTTTCTCAACATCACATCCGCAAGCACAGAGTGTCAACACTCCCAGTTAACTCCTCAAAGTCTACACGCAAACAAGCTCTTACCTTCACAAGCTCATAAAACTTGTTTTTGGGGTCTGACGTTGAAGGAGTGACTCTTGCTTTATCAGGGATCTGCACAAAGAGGAAGACGCTCAAGGTCTCAATCATTCACATCGACATCAGCAGTTTGTCCTTACAGATACTGTACCTACGCAACAATCTTCTCTGAATGCTTTCAGACACAAAAGTAAACCTCCCTTCACTTTGAAGTCGAGCTGCATGATTAAACTTTAAAAGACTGATTTAAACACCTACACGGTTGTCTTTATTCAAGGTTTAATTGAGATGTAAATCCCTGTAAATCCTAATTTATTGAAATCAACGTGACTTCAAATAATGACTGTGTTTATTACACTGTTAACTAGTGGGTTGCAACAAGTTAAATAAATGCATTTGTCATTAAAATCACTAAAGCGATTTGTTCAAAAGTGCTGATTCTTTCAGTAAACACTCATTTTTTTATTGTTTAAGAACATTAATCATCTAGTAGCTAAACAAACGCAGGCTTTTTTCTCAATTCTAAGAATGCACAGAATGGACATGTATCTTCTCTGCATATTACAGAACAAAACCTGCCAGGTTCTCTTGAAGGAATGAACTCGGAAGACCGCAAAAAAAGCATGGTTGCTCCTCAGTTTTTGAAGTTGGAAGCACCGGTGCTACCAAGCAAAAGATAATCTGTACAAGTTAATTCATTCATTTTCTTGTCGGCTTAGCCCCTTTATTAATCCGGGGCCGCCACAGCGGAATGATCCGCCAACTTTTTTTTTACACAGCGGATGCCCTTCCAGCCGCAACCCATCTCTGGGAAACATCCATACATTCTCATTCACACACATACATACACTACGGACAATTTAGCTTACCCAATTCACCTGTACCGCATGTCTTTGGATTTGTGGGGGAAACCGGAGCACCCGGAGGAAACCCACGCAACCACGGGGAGAACATGCAAACTCCACACAGAAATGCCAACCGACCCAGCCGAGGCTCGAACCAGCGACCTTCTTGCTGTGAGGCGAACGTGCTACTCACTACGCCACTGTGGCACCTAAAAGTTCATTCTAAATGATAATTTCGAGCTCTGATTCTGTATTCAAATCAGATCAGGATGGTGCAGGTATGTACAGGTTTAAGCTTGAAACATAAAAAATAGTCAGCGTTAACTGGCATGTGTACTTTTCCTGCCAAATTCACTTCATTTGGTCAATTGTAAGAATTTTAGGCTACCTTACCAACTCTTTAAAGACTCTTTCACTACTAACTCAATGTTAAACAGACTCCAGTAACTCAGATTATGATAAAACATATGGCAAATGACAGGTTATTTTGTTTAGTCGACTATTCAGAATCCTGATATTTGTAAGAGCTGTGCTGTGTGTAAGTTTTTCACTTTTCTAAAGCATAAAAATACCATAATATGTTTGCATATATGTTTATTTAAACACACTTGTTTATTTGAACAAGTCTATGTTTTGTTCTCTATAACCTGCCCACTGCCAGTTTACCCAATTATATTTCAACACTCCGGGTCGTGCCTTTTTGAAACACAATGCATTTCATTTTAGCCTTGAAGGCTGCGTCAATGTACTGTGTACTGAGA
The DNA here is from genome assembly GCA_903798035.1 of Danio albolineatus. Lineage (NCBI taxonomy): Eukaryota > Metazoa > Chordata > Actinopteri > Cypriniformes > Danionidae > Danio > Danio albolineatus. The sequence goes on along the minus strand of CAIGQQ010006052.1, from coordinate 1,623,867 downwards.
TGAAGAGTCAGTTATAAAAATCCACAGGAGGTGGTTTTATGTTGACGTTTAGAATCTAATTAATACATATTAAATCTCCATAACATTATTAAAAATACATGCTGTCACAGATCCACATTTCGTTTGCTAGGTTTGCTAGTTATTTTATTTTTTTTTCACGATCTGAGGTAAATTGTCTGCTGCTGCTTTTAGTATGCCAATAAATGCCAAGTAAAATGGTGTCCAAACTGACACTAGTAGCATTTAGCAGACCACCTAGTGTTTCACACTATTTTGTGATTTTTTTGCAATAAAATGGATGTTTTTGTGGTGGTAATTCACAGAAATTTGCGGACAATTTCGCGGTAAAAATAAAAATAAAAAATTAGGTCAAGTTTAGCAGCCATCATCCTTGAACCAATCTCCATCATTGAAAACTGCTTGCTGTTCTGTCTGTTCCACTGCTCCGTTTGCTCATTTTTTCTGCAGTCTGAAGCGCGTCAAACGCACAAAACGGCCAATTAGTGCCACAGAAAGTCTAATCGCATCTTTGCATTGCCTTCATATGTAAATCACACACGCTTCATCAGCATCTGCTTACTGCACAGGTTGCAAAACAATCCGCCCCCCTCTTTTTCCATGTATTGTAATAATTGTGAGGGTGCAGGTGAGACGTCATTTATCGAGAGACACTCAAATACATCACGTGCGCTTCGTATGCAACCTCTACAAGGCATGTAAAACAATTAACTGCAAACTGAAATAAATATAATTTGATAATACGGTTTAGAACTTGATGTTTTATGAGATTATTTAAATTTTTAATGATTATTATGCATTTAATTAAGAATCTTGCAACTTTTTGTTGATTTTGCGTTGGATTCAGCGATCGCGGAAAACTAGGAGGTCTGATTTAGTGCTAAATAAAGCGCATAATCAGCACCTGAGGTGATCATTTTCATAGTAGTTTATGCTGTTGTTCAGCCATGATCTTGCAAAGAAAAAAAACAAATAGTTAAGACTAAAACTCCCTTTAACACTAAAAATATGATTTTTTCGCCTGTAGTTAGAAATTGGTGTAGTTAGAAATTGGTGTAGACTCAATAGCCAGGAACACTCGCGGTTGCAAAACAATCCGCCCCCCTCTTTTTCCATGTATTATAATTATGAGGGCGCAGGTGAGATGTCATTTATTGAGAGACACTCAAATACATCACGTGCGCTTCGTATGCAACCTTTATAAGGCATGTAAAACAATTAACTGCAAACTGAAATAAATATAATTTGATTATAGGGTTTAGTGTTTGATGTTTTATGAGATTATTTAAATTTTTAGTGATTATTATGCATTTAATAAAGAATTTTGGGACTTTTCGGTGATTTTGCGCTGGATTTAGCGATCGCGGAATCGCGAAAAACTAGGAGGTCTGATTTAGCGCTGAATAAAGCGCATAATCAGCACCTGAGGTGATCATTTTCATAGTAGTTTATGCTGTTGTTCAGCCGCGATGTCGCAGAGTAAAAAACTAAAAGTTAAGACAAAAACTCCTTTTAACACTAAAAATATGACTTTTAGCGCATGTAGTTAGAAATTGGTGTAGACTCAATAGTCAGAAACACTCGCGGTTGCAAAACAATCCGCCCCCCTCTTTTTCCATGTATTGTAATAATTGTGAGGGCGCAGGTGAGACGTCATTTATCGAGAGACACTCAAATACATCACGTGCGCTTTGTATGCAACCTCTACAAGGCATGTAAAACAATTAACTGCAAACTGAAATAAATATAATTTGATTATATGGTTTAGAATTTTATGTTTTATGAGATTATTTAAATTTTTTGTTATTATTATGCATTTAATTAAGAATTTTGCGACTTTTCATTGATTTTGTGTTGGATTCAGCGATCGCGGAATCATGAAATCTAGGAGGCTGAATAAAGCGCATAATCAGCACCTGAGGTGATCATTTTCATAGTAGTTTATGCTGTAGTTCAGCCGCGATGTCGCAGAGTAAAAAACTAAAAGTTAAGACAAAAACTCCTTTTAACACTAAAAATATTACTTTTATCGTGTGTAGTTAGAAATTGGTGTAGACTCAATAGTCAGGAACACTCGCTTCTGTAGATGATGTCAATCTGGCAACCTCTGTTTGCTTGGAGTACTTGTCCCTCTCCAGTGTTTTGAATATGGACTGCAATACCTACTTCAACCACTTGGTGTCCTACATACTGCACCTATAAAAAAATTCTTAATTGCACTTTAACTGTGCAGCTCTACTGAGAAGTGTTTGGTCAGTACCATGCATTAACACGTATATTTCTAAGACTCACCCCCCACAATTTCAGGCATTCTTTGCGTATGTCGGCTTGCCTGACCTCAAACAGCGTCCTAGAATGAAACACAGCCTCAGCAGAAATGCTTTTATAGACCCACACAGACATGTGTGCACATTCAAATGAAAGAGTTTGAAATGAACGCTCTGAAACACACCAGAGGAAGAATGTGTGACTCACGTATCTCTGACGTACGAGTGGATCTTCGCCAGCGCTTTGATCTGAACCGCACAATAGCTGCAAGACAGGGGATCAGAGTTCAGTAAACAAACCTAAGCATGAATGAATGCATGGAGAGAGAGAGACAGAAAGAGGATCAGAAAGCGCTGACGATACCTTTCATTGGAGCTGATCATGTATTGGAAGAAGTCAGTGTCTCCTTTAATGATGTCCAGAGGGACGACTTCAGTAACGTCTCTGTCTGAGTGTCTGAAGTGATTCAGCTTCCGGTTGATGGTGAACATGTATTCTCTGACGGCATCCGTGCCTGGTTTTAAACCCTTGCACACCACATATCTGCACGTGGACAGAAATATAAAAAAATCAGTTGCTACCACAGAGGAGAGTACTTTTATCAAGGTTAAAATCCTTCTTCCTTTTCCCATTTTATTACAGTATCATAGTTTGAAGCAACTCTAAATTCAGTCAATTAAAAAAGGCTTTTGCTGCTTGTACAAATTACTTATTTAAAATTGGGACTTTTTTGGGGACTTAAATGTTTTATGTTTAATCCAATTAAATTTGTAAAAACAATTAAGCTAACTTAATTGATTAGTGTTGGGACAACATGAAGGAATTGTGTGGAACCCAGCATTACTTTAATGTTGCAAATTTTCAGAAAGAATCTAAAACAATCTAATTAACATTAATCTATAGCAGTAGGGCCCATGTCTAAATATATATTTTTTATTATTATTATTATTATCATTATAAGAATAAGGAAATTAAATTAAAAAAAATATTATAATATTTTTTTAAAATCGAAGGAAAGCATTATTTTAAGCGAATACAAAAAATAAGATTACATTTTTAATTTGTAACATTTTTAAATGTCCTATTGTCAATATTGTTGTAACAAATGAAATGTTTTGTATTTTATTATATTTTAGTCTATAATTTATTAAGTCCAGTCTTGATCCCCAGAATCATTACAATATTCTATTATTATCAATGTTAAAAACAGCTTTTGCTACTTATTTCTTTTGTGAATTAAATACATCAAAAGTGGCATAAAAATATTGATAACAAACGATTTATATTTCAAAACAATCAAACAATCCTGAAATAATGTTTTACACTTTTTACAACAAAATATTAAGCAACAGTTTTCAACACTGACGACAATAATCGTTATCATCATCATCATCATCAACTCAGCATATTTAAACAATTTCTGAAAGATCATGTGACACTGAAAACAATGACTGAAAAAACACAGCTTTTGTTGTTTTAATTATTATTTTTAATTATTATTTTAACTATTACATTTTATTTATATATATATATATATATATATATATATATATATATATATAGTTAAAGTCAGAATTATTAGCCCCCCTTTGATTTTTTTTTTCTTTTATTAAATATTTCTCAAATTATGTTTAACAGATTCAGGAATATTTTTCTTCTGGAGAAAGTCTTATTTGGTTTTTTTTTCAGCTAGAATAAAAGCAGTTTTGAATTTTTTAAAAACCATTTTAAGGTCAAAATTATTAGCCCCTTTAAGCAATTTTTTTCAATAGTCGACAGAACAAACCATCGATATATAATAACTTGCCTAATTACCCTAACCTGCCCAGTTAACCTAATCAACCTAGTTAAGCCTTTAAACGTCACTTTAATCTGTATAGAAGTGTCCTGAAAAATATCTAGTAAAACATTATGTACTGTGATCATGGCAAAGATAAAATAAATCAGTTATTAGAGATGAGTTATTCAAACTATTATGTCTAGAAATGTGTTCAAAAAATCTTCTCTCTGTTAAACAGAAATTGGGGGAAAAATAAATAGGGGAGCTAATAATTCAGGGGGGCTAATAATTCAGATTTAAACTGTGTATATACACACATATACATATTCATATATAATAATCTTTAATAATAAACCGCAGAAAACGGTCAAACTACTTCCTCTACAAGACTAAAAGAGTGGTCTTGGTTATACAGACAAAGTAGAATAATATAATAAGAAAACATCAGTTTGCAACAAGCAGCAGAAGGAGTCTTTTAATGTCTAAAAATGAATGGAAGTGAATGGGACCAAAAGTCTCGAGCCCAAAAAATTAAATGGCTGCGCCCGCTCATACATGACAAATAAGGTCAATACGGTTGTCAAAATTTGCAGTGGATCATCAACTTTCATCAAAGTTGCCTATTGACTATTTTTAATTCACTTTGAATGTTGACTACTTTATAAATGCAGCCTTGGTGAGTATGAGGCTTTCAATTACTCCACTTCTTAATTTCAACTTTTGACTTTTTGAGGTAAATCAAAAACCAATGACTAGCCTTGAAGTTTAAGCCAATGTCTGCCAACTGAAGTGGAGAAAAAAAAAAGCATATATTGATGTGCTGAACAGAGAGAGCCAAGTACACACAAGTCTGGATGTCAAGAAAGGTCTCTCACTCTTTAAATTAAGTGCTGGAGAACGAACACACACCTCTCTGAATTAGCAGGCCGGCTGGTGACGGGTTTGAAGAGCGAGACCCTCTCGAAGCAGAGGTATAGCAGATAAATCAAGCCCACGCTGAACGGAGTGAACAAGTCAAACGTCTTGCACAAAAAATGGCCTCCTGTAAAACACAAACCATTTATGTTGAGTTATGGCAGCAAAAAAATGTAACAATAACCATATGCCGACTCAATCGGTCCATTTATCTTAGTCAACCAACGCTATTTAATAATGCTCATTTACATATCCGCCTAATAGCCCTATTATACTTTTTTTGAAGTTGAATAATGAGCAGCTGTGATAAGCAAATCCAGTTTGTACAGTGGAGATCAGCCTAAAATGTAGGATTTCATGATTTTGGAAAAGAAGAATATTGCAATATTTTCCTATTTGGTTCCACTTTATATTAGGTGGCCTTAATTAAAAGTAACTTCAAAAATTAAAAGTTAAAAGTTAAAAAGTAACTTCAAATCTTATGTCCACAATTGTATACTTTGAATGTTTAACATTTTGTTACAGACATACAGCGTCACCCTGCAACTGTTTTGTAGCATATGAAATGTCCCAAACACTATTTTAACGGTCAAAAAGGGGCAAAAACTGTTGTTGTTACTTGTTGTAACGCGTTACTGTAATTAAATTACTTTTCCACTGAAAAAGTAAAGTAACTAATTACTGTTCTTTTTTAAGTATTTTAATTACAGTTACTTACAATGTACTTGCGTTACATTGTAAAATAATTAAACTCCCTGAATAATCTTACACAATTTTATTAATTTATGTTCTAAAGGTAAAAGTAAACTCTGGCGCTTTAAAATTATTGTAGTGCAGATGCATGTGATAGCGCCGCACGCCAGTTTGCTGCTAGTCATAAAGCGGAAGATGTCGGACTCAGCTGAAGCGGGTGGTTGTTTTACGAAATGAAAATATTCCCAGACAAGAACATTACAGTATTAATCAATTTATTTTTTCTCATTGCGCGCCTGCGTGCTGTAGCGCGCGGCTTTTTCAAGGCTATCACGCACCTTACATGGGCTATGAAGATTACTATGAGAAAGGCTAGGATGACTACACAGATGTGACAGAGGGAGTCGGCGAATTTAACATGACTGATGCTGCTCTGTTTACAGAGTAATAAGACACCTTTTGCTCGATCGGATCACAGGTAAACAAGAGAGACAATCCAGTTAAAAACATGCCGTATAAATCTTAAGCCTTTTGTCCACTTCCGATCATACTGCACGGGCTTTCATTCTAATACCGCGAAAGATAATGCTTTTTTTGTAAAGATTGCATGATCCTGCCTGATCGATAGATATGCAGAATAATATTTAAGAAGGTTACATTGTATACTAAAAATTATTATGCATGTAATTATTATAGATTTTTAAAAAAATAGAATATAATAAAGATGATTGAGAAAACTAAAAGGCTAAACTATTTCATGTTTGACTCATATGTTTTATCTAAGTATTTATTATTTACAGAGTTACATTTTTATTATTTGTCCACTCAAGGTTTATAGGAATTTCAAGAAGTATTTAGTTAAATTACTTATTGAGTAATTAAGTTACTTTTTAGACACAGTAATTAGATAAGTATTTTAAATACAATATTAAGTAATTAGTAATAAATTACTTTTTTAAAGTAACTTACCCAACACTGGTTATTAACCACGAGTCCACATATATGGACATCATTTTTCATCATATCAAAAGATGATACTTAGGTTTTATTCTAGTTAGGTTCCAATAAGCCCCAAATAGCAAAGAGAAATTTTAAAAAAGCATACAAAAAAACAGATTGGGCCTTAAGAGGTTAACCCTTTAACTTCTGCACCAAGAAAAAAAAAATGTTTGGATTGCATTTCTTAACTCCTAAGATCGCAAGTTAACACAGCCAATGCATTTTGCTTCAACACATCATATAAATCAGCCTCTACCAAATGGTTTATGTATCGGTTTATGGTAAAAGTACCGGAATTAATCCATATACTATGAAAAATCTGGAAATATGAAGTTTAAGAGCAATTTATTAAAAAAAATATTCAAAATAAAACATTTTTGAATACTAAATCCCTTTTATTTTTTGAAGTCTGCCATAAAATATTTCAGATTCTCATTTAACATCTTGTTTTTTTTGTTTTGTTTTTTACAATAAAACCAATATCAAGTGTTTGTATGCTATAAAACATTTTGTATCTCATTCTAAGACCCCCAATCAAGAGCTTCTGAATTCTCCAGGGAATAGGAAGACATTGAAAATATCACATGACCTAAATGCTGCAACACAGAGAAACACTACTGTCTAGACACAGACTAAAAAGAAGCATTTGTACGTTTTGATTTATCACTTTAGATCAGGAGAGAATGCTGAAGACTTTTTTTTATTAGTCAGCCTAGAGGATTTCATTGCAAGCTAACTTTGGGTTGTTGTACTGTTTTCTTTGTTACATTATTTTAATCGAGATGAACAAATCTTAATAATCTGGTATATCATTCATTGTTCATCTGGTGTTTTGTCTACGATTAGGTCAGCTCACCTCTTCTGACATGTCTTCAAATTGGAGTCGTTCATTCATGTGACACAATCTACATTGTAAAAGAGCTGTAGAAATAGAGATTAATTGAATTGAATTCTTAAAAAAAATGTAAAAAATGAATCATTCAAGAACGACCCATCACTACCCTTCATCAGAGGCTCCTTTGGCAAAATGCCTGTCAGACGATAATCTCCATGGTATATTTCAATATTTCAGCATTCAAAGTAGAGCAATGAAACCAGTCCATTTGATTGAAAAAGTAAGTGAAACTGTAATAAATGTTCAAGGAAAAAATCAAATGCTTAATAAAAATGGAATTCAGGAGGGATAAAACATATATTCCAGAAAAGTTTTAAAATGAGCCTCCCGTTGATTTGACAAACCTAAAATTAGCTCACATAATTATCCCTAATTACAAGATTTCAGAATGAACAGACTTCTGTCTAGGCGTATCCCAAGATACAATCCAAACAGATCTGAGACAAGGCTTTACAAAATAATCAAAGCAAGAAAAAGCATTAAATAATCTTCAAAGACATCATCAAAAAGATGGGATCGTTTGGAAACGCTGTTGAAGAACTGGCTGTCCTCCAAAAAAGCCAATGTCTGGGACTGAAGGAAACCATGAGACAAGCATTAACCCAAAAAGAAGAGACAGGGCTTCATGACAAAGATGGAGGACGCGCTGTTGATGCAGACCATCCCTAGAGTGAAGCGTGATCAGGCTTTAACACAGCTTTTCTACATCAGGGACACCAAAACTCACGAAAGAGGAAAAGAAATAGACTGCACCAAAAAAAAAAGGAACACCCAGGAGCACTTTAACCAGGAAGACAATTCATCTTCCAATAGGAAAATGGCCCAAATCATGGACAAAAAGACCATGGAAGAGTGCTCGAAAAAACACAGACCTCCATTCAAGCATCTGCGGAGCAAAACTGATTATCTCTAATGGTAACAATCCAGACTGAATTATCCATTAAGTCCAGTTTCACATCTATCAACACAGCGGGAGGAAAAAAGACAAAATCATACCTAACCAATTCTGAATTTGTAGAAAGATTCAATTTGCAAAGAGTTGCTTTGTGAATGTCATGAAACAAAGACTCAAAATAAACTGCATATAATACAACTGAGGTATGTATAATAGGCTTTTTATGAATATTCCAATTGTATTTGCAGTACTGTTCATAACAGAACTAAATGATTGAGGTTTAATTGTTTAGCTTAACAGTTGTATAGTTATACTAGTTCTTTTATTCATTCATTTTACTTCAGGTACTGCTATATTTATCAGAGTTTGCCACAGTGGAATGAAGCACCAACTATTACGCATGTGTTTACACAGCGGATGCCCTTCAAGCCACAACCCAGTACTGGGAAATACCCATATACTCTCATTCACACACACTCATATACTACACGTCTTTGGACTGTGAGGGAAACCAGAGCATTCGAAGGAAACCCACGCAAACACGGGGAGAACATGCTCCAGACAGAAATGCCAACTGGCCTAGCTGAGACTCGAACTAGCAACCTACTTGCTGTGAGGCAACAGTTCTAACCACTGAGCACTGTTACAATAGTTAAATTACTATCAACTATAAACTATAATAACAATAGTTGCAATAGTTACATGTTAATCTGACCTGCTACTTGCTGAAATACTGAAAATTGTTATTATTTTTGAACTATTGTACAATAACACTTTGCAAGTTTTCAGTTGTTAACATTAGTTAATTTAACAAAATTCTATGTTGAAGCCATTGTATTAATATTTTTTTTAATTAGTTAATGCATAATAATACATCAAAACAATTTACTAAAGGAAATTATGTAATGTCAATGTCATGATGATACCTAAAAATCATTTCAATTAATGACTACATTTTTTTTATTTTATAAATCCTTAAACAAATCTACATAGGAAAAAAACATGGCTGGTTTAAAACGTCTAAAACGTAACTTTCTCAAAATAGATCATATTTGTTGAACAATTGTTGAAAATCAGTATCACATTAGTGATAGCACTCTATATGGCACACTATAGACCAGTGGTTCTCAAACTCAGTCCTGGAAGTCCAGTGTCCTGCAAATTTTAGCTCCAACTTGCCTCAACAAACCTCAGAATGTTTTTTAGAAGGCCTAGTAATTCTGCTGTCACACTAGAGTTTGGGCATGCAAAATTCTGTCGTACGGTGCTACGAAAAGTGGCAGGATTCAATAAGATGATTGGACATTAAAAAAAAAAAAAGAAAAAGAAAAAGAGAGCGATTGGTCCATGGTTTAAATTTCTGGACAGAGGGGTCAAGTTTTGATCTTCGATTGGTCTTACGCAGCCATGTGATGTGATTTCGCAGGTCAGAGTTCACAAAGCTTGAACTTTCCAACGCAGTGAACTGCAAAACTTTCCCGTCTGTCGCATTCGCATGTGTATGGAATGGAAGTCTATGGGGCGAAAAGTGCAGTGTGACCGCAGCTTAAGAGCTTGATTAGCTATAGCCCAGGTGTGTCAGATTGGGGTTGGAGCTAAAATCTGCCAGACCTACATGACCAAGATTGAGAACCCCTACTATTGACCTTATTCTGCGAGCGGGCGCAGCCATTAGAATCTTTTTGGCTCAAGACTTTCGGTCTCGTTCACTTTCATTCATTTTTAGACATTAAAAACAGCTGGTTCTGCTGCTTGATGTTGCAAACTGATGTTTTCTTATTATATTATTCTGTTTTTGCTGTGTAGTCATGCAAACACTTGTTTGTAGAGCGAGTAGTTTGACCGTTTTCTGTCGTTTATTATTTCAAGTCGTTTCTCCCATAGGCGACTGAATCGGAAGTTCAAAAACAATCGCAAAAACGAGCGCACTTCCGCATCCGCATTAAAGAATAAGGTCAATAGACCTCAACTGCTTGCTCCACGCAAAAAAGATGTGTAGCTTTGTTTTGGACAAAGATGCAAAGGCCAAATAAGCTCAGTGGATAAGACAGAGGTTATCATGCCTTCCGTTAAGAGATGATAACTTTTATACTAAAAGCTAAACAGCATGTATTTGAATATCAGTTATATAAAAGATGTGGATTTAACAGAGGAACTTAGAAAAGCTCAGAAGAAACAACCCTTGAAAGAATAAATTACGTGGTTGTTTTCAGCGACAGGTTTCAGCCACTGTTTAAACTCGTCTTTCTCCAACCAAGAGTATGCAAACTTGCATTATCCCATTTTGCTGTCTGTTTTGCTCTATGGTTTGGCTGCGTGTGGAGACCATCACATCACCTTCCCGCGTTTGATGCACCCGGCCCGAACCAATCGAGGAAAAGAAATATATTTATGCTTTTTTGGAGTCAAACACAAAATTTAAGACCTCGTAAAAATGGGATTAAGACTTTAATACCTTTTAAGGGCCTTAATATTTTCATAATTGATTAATCAACTTTTAATACTTTTTAAGACCCCGCGGACACCCTGTCAGTTTTCCCGGAACATGAAGTCATTAAACGGCAAAAAAGCATGAAATCTCTGAACGGTTCATTATTTTGTGCTATATAACGTTATGGGTCTATCATAGATACACATGTAGCAGTAAACATAAATCTTATGAGACACTATTTGGTTTACTAACACCACTGACATTCAGTTCACTTCCAAGTGAAAAAATATTTTTTAAATGACTCACTCTGTCTAATCCTCAAGAATCGCCCACAGTTAGCCCTTCTGTCATCTTTTCTGGCTGACTTGAGGCGACTTTGCTTCTGTCTCCTGCTATCCTGATCCAGGGACTTCTTATCAAGATCTCTTTTGATCAGGCTCATTATCAGATTTACTGGTGGTTTATAAAACCAAAATATGCTTGACTGCCTCTTTGACATTTTGAAAATACAATATTATTTAGGCAGGCCTCTATGCTGTTACTCATTTTCACTGCTCACTGCGCACGGAACAATAATCACCAACCAATGAGAGGGATTGTAAACATAAAAAAGATGACTGGCTTCTGTCAACGCTTCTGGAATCTCAGGACACATTATTCTCTGCCTTTTGCAATAAAATAATATCAGCTTGCAAGTCATTAATACAACAATTATGATATTTTCTCAGACTATAAGTACTGCTTTGCCCTATAAGTGATAAATGTTCGTTTTATTGTGAAAAGTGAGGACATTACATAGGTTGCCATTCATTTTATACTGTTCAAACCGTATATTGTATTGCCCTCACCCCACCCTTCCCCTAAACCCAACCATCACAAGACACTGTGTGCAGCTTTACTCTCTGATTAAACTCATTCTGTGTGATTTAGAAGCTTTTTGAGAAATGAGGATGTCAGTAATATCCTCGTATTTCACCTCCTTTTTGTAATACCTGTGTCATACCTATGACATTATACAGATTTGTGTCCTGACATGTCACAAAAACACACACACACACAAACACACACAAGTATCACCTGGTCTGACGACAGACAGGGCGGTGAGGAATTGACACAGAAGCAGTTGCTTGCTCAGAATCTCCTGAAGGTTCTCTTGTCCCTCCACAGAAAAGCCCTGCGGAGCAACAAACCATCAGAATATACAGCCAGAGATCACACAAAGCAATATTTTCATATGAACCAATTACAGAACAGCTTGTCTTACCCCATCCGCCATTAAGAAGTGCAAGCCTCGGCCCTCAGTGCTCTCCAGGACAAAATTACGAAACGCACTGATGTTCTCAGGCCGTGTGATGTCACCATCGCCATCAATCCCACCCTCACCTGAAACACCCCGCAATAAGACCGTCAAACAAATTAATATATTATGCATTAATTATATTATAATAATGAATCTTCATTCATTAATTTTCCTTCAGCTCAGTCCATTTATTCATCAGCGGAATGAACCGCCAACTTATCCAGCATATGTTTTACAAAGCGGATGCCCTTCCAGCTGCAACCCAGTATTGGGAAACACTCATACACCCTTAATCACACGCATACATTATGGACAATTTAGTTTATTCAATTTAATTTACAGATTTAAGAACAAAAGAAGTTTCAAAAGCTTCACCAAGGCTGCATTTATATAACAAACAAAGATTAAACATGTTAATTAAATTTTAAAAAGATATAATTGTAATTGTCTGTTTTAAAGGATTTTAAAAAGCTGTTTATTTTTGTGATACCAAAGCTGATTTTTGCATGAGTTTATTAGTTCAAAAGTGTCACAAAATCCAAAGTCAAAAAAGAAAACTTTCTAATATGCATAATAAACATAATTCATTTCTAATATATGTTTAGATAATGATTTTTCTTATGATCAGTATGGACAGCAGGTTTTGGTACTTAATAATATTATATCATGAATGATATCCTTTTTTATGATTCTTTGACTAATATTAACTTTGAAGAAACAATATATATTTTAAACCATCAAATTTGTAACACATTTCTTTACTTTTGAACAACTGAATGCATCTGCAATTAATGTAATTAATTTTCTGATAAAAATAAGAGGTTTCTGAGTGCACACCAGAATATCTCAAGAATTATTTGACGAAAAATTCAGTTTTGATTACACAAATAAGTTAAATTTAATAATTATTACATATTATGCCCCTTTTAACAAGATTTAATACAAGTCTGATGTCCCTTGAGTGTGTATTTGAAGCTTCAGCTCAAAATACTCCACAAATAATGCTTAACAACTTTTTGAAACTGCCTCTTTTAGGCTTTGATCCTAATTGTGCCGTTTTGGTGACTGTCGCTTTAAATCCAAATGAGACTCTTTATATAAAAAGAGGGTGAAGCAATGAACACCTATTTTTCAGCATAGAGGCAGATTCAAAACTCTAATGGCGGACAGCTGCTTCTCATTCAGGGCTGTTTATGCTAATGAGCGAGAGATCATCACTAATGGGCAGGGCGTTCTCCCTCCGATGTACGATGACACGAAGAATGCCAATCAAAGTGTTTCTGCTGCCAGTTTTTAAAAAGTGTGATTATAACAAAAACATTATAAGCTGGTTATAGTCACAGACTGTTGCCACGCAACTGTGTTTAAACCATTTACATAATAGGATTTTTGCATAATAGGTCCCCTTTAAAATCTATTGAAAAAAACTGTTATTTACATTGCAGAGCTCAACAATAAGGACTGCCCGATGGCCCGAGGCCAGCATGAGAGATGCCTGGGACAGTAGACAGGATCGTTACTGGCCCTGCCTTGATACTAATGTTTAATTTCCCTGCAACTATATGTCAATTGTGTGCAAATACAGTCTTAGAATTGAGAAAAAGTTTGTGCTTTTAAGTCATTAAATGCTACCTTTTCTGTAATGTCGTAAACACCATATTGCTTTCCAGTTCCTCTTATCTGGTTGGATGTTTTGAGCATGTTAGTTTTTCCATAACCTGGTAACAACCAGTCCAGCGAAGAGAAGGCAACATCAAATTATGAGGCTAAAAGAAAACGTCTGTTTGTAACGTCTTGAAGCAGATACTTACGTGGGTACAAAACAACGAAAAAAATGAATAATTTACATAAATAATTATTTATTATTTATTTAAATAATTTAGAACTTCTATACTGCTCTTTTTGTTTGCATAACGCTTTGAACTTTGCTCATTATATATTTATTAACATTTAAAAAGCATTTAATTCTAGATTCACAGACATTATTTTTGACACAATATTTAAAATATGTGGCTAAGAAATAGCTATTAACTTCGTTTTTTGTGGGGGCCAGTGAAAATTTTGGCAGGGCAAGTAAAAATCTGAACCACTGGCCCGATTGGGGCAGTACAAAAAAATCCTTAGTGTTGAACCCTGCATTGTAATTGTTTAAACAATATCACTATTTTATTATATTTGAGAAAAAATATGCAACCCTTGTAAGCACCAAAAAAGTAAACAAAATTTAGCCAGCTGTGTAAACTCAAAAAACTGAATTCTTGTTTCATTAATTCACATTTACATGAATAAAACATGCTATATGTGCACACATACCGTAATAGGCCTCAAAGAGCTCGCTAGGGGCAGCATAGAAATCTTCCAGCTTGAAATCATTTGCTCCTTTAAGTGTCATCCCAAAACCTTTGGCATGCCAGCGTCGTCGCCACAACACATACTCCGAGAATCCTCCCGGTCCTGCGCAAACGTCTCCGAAATACAACAATTCACCCTCCTTATCACGCGTCTGGACTTTCTACACACACAAACAGACATAAACATCCAATTCAGAAACACAATCACAGCATATACTTCCTTCTCTGATGCCATTAACTGCTGTCTCACCCCTTGAGAGTCCTTTGGGTTGGTGAACATATAGTCAAAAACATGATCCATGTTCGCCATCTTCATAGCAGCTCTGAGAAGAAAGCAGAAATTTAGAAAGCAGAAGATACACTTGTATTGTGTATTATGGGTATTGGGGTCAAGCAAATCGAAGTGTAATAATACACTGTTTATGCAGTTCATTTTAAAAACAAAGCAAGAAAAAATATTCATAGCTTTTTGGCTGAATTGCACTATTTGTGTCTTTCTTTCATATTTCTTTTAACTTTACAACCCCAAATCAGAAAAAGTTGAGACAGTAGAGAAAATGCTAATAAAAAAAGAAAGTAGTGATTCCTAAATTTACTTTGACTTTTACTCAGACAATATTAACACCAAATATTTCATCTTTTCCAGGATCGCCCTTTGCATATTTCAACAAGACAAAGCAAAACCACGCTCTGCACACATTCCAAAGTCCTGGCTGTGGAGGAAGATGATACAGGTATTTGACTGGCCTGCCAACAGTCTCGACCTGTCTCTAATAGAGAATGTGAGGCACATTTTGAAAACCCTGTACTATTGCCCACCTTAAGACTTCTTTGCCAGGAAGAATGGGACAAAATTACACCTGAAACACCTTATCACTTGGTGTCTTTAGTCCCTAAATGTCTTTTAAGTGTTGTGAAAAGGAATGGCAACATTACAAAGTGGTAAATGCTTTTCAGTTCCAACTTTTTTTGAAATATGTTGCAAGAACCAAAATTGGAATATGTGTTTTATTTAAAAACAATAATAATCACGAGGAACACATTAAATAATCCGCTGTCGTGCTGTCTGCATTGAAATATAAGTCAAAGTATATTTAGAAATCACTACTTTCTTTTTTATTTTTGTTTTCTGATTTGGGGTTGTATTTTTAATGTGTTTTCATTTGTTTTGTTAAATCTTTTATTTAATGTCTTATGCGTATAGTGTGATTATTATGATTTGATTATAATGATTTGTTTAATCTTTAAAGACTTTTGCTAAATGTTCCCGAATATAGACAAAGATTACATTTTGATAAAAGTGAAACTAAAATTTAAAGTGACAAACAAAAACCCATATATGCCATGATCTGGATTGAAAAAAGTGATGAAATTCACTTACTTTTAATTGCCTTTTATTTCACTATATACCTTGATATGAGGGTCTCACTTCTGATTTTGATCGTTAAAAAAACACTGCAATATTTCACGTTACTTATAACTTTTCCCACACATATGAAAATAGAGATGCTTTTTAACGTACCCACGCAAATAAAGTGTTTGCAGATCCTTTTGAAAATATCAGTAGCATTTGTATTAAATCTATAAGCACTGAGAATCCGAATTGAATCAATACCCTGCCCTAATGTGTAGGTGGAGACGCCACGCACACACCTGTTGAGAAAGAAAGCCCCTCGGATGGTTTCATACGGGTTTGATCGAGTGCGCGCTCGCCTCATCTCCTCACCTTCCAAGTCATCAAACACACTCTGAAAAATAATCAAATAAAAAGGCTTTACTAACAGAAAGACAGCACAATGTATGTCCACCCAAAATAAAACAGCAAGAACAAATTATCTCAAAATATTATTAATATACGATTCGGTTGACATACTCACCTTACAGCGGAGAAGGAGATGCAGTAGATTCTCTGAGCAAAATTCAGTTTCGTCGTCAATTTTTAATTTTTTCTATGAAATGAAGCATACATGTTATACAAACAGATAGACACCTCTGGATGGTTTATTGCTGCTTCTGTGCAAAATTTTGTGAAAGATCTGAGGATTTATGTGGATTTTGAAAGTACAGTAACTACAAACTTAACACATCAGATTAAAAAAAAGAATAGTTTTTAAACTTGTATTTAAGGTTTACAATGCAAATCCAATTAGATCCATGTGTTTGGTCAACAAAGCATGGTTTTTATTATATATCTACTAAACTACAGAAAATATTACTTTACAACCTGTAAATAAATTATTTAAACATTTAAGAATCAGAATTGGAAAGAGCTTCAGTGATTTGCATATTATTCATGAATAAAATATATATTTACACACATTTCCATAAGTAAATAAATAGAAGTATCACTCACGGATGTTTGTTTATATTGGGCAGATACAAAAAACAAAAAAAAGTGTAAAAATATGATAATAATAGTAAAAAAAATGTGTCATTAAATATACTTGGGCAGCTATTAATATACCTGGGCGGCCCGCTAAAGTCTCTGCCCCCGTTTACACTAATGCATTTTTGTTTTAAAACACATAAGTTTTACTATCGTTACGCCATCCGTCCACACTACGCCAGAGTTTTCGAGCCCCGAAAACTGAGTGTTTTGGAAATGCTGGAGAGGCCATTTTCATTCTAAAACGCTGCTGTTCAGTGTGGATGGGGGAAAACGGACACATCTGAAAACGGAGGCATGGCTACTGAGATTCGCTACTCGATTGGGGCTTTTGGGTCATTGCGTAACCTTCCCTCATTCGTCAAGCCCCTATCACATGACTATAACGCCACCGGAAGACGACAGACCAGCCTTCACTGTAAACAACATGGACAGAGAAATGGGAGCGTTGTTTGCACTATTGTCCGTTTTAGGCGCCATTGTGCAGTTGAACTCTGCCTTTTTTACTACAACAGCTGCATATATTCGCAAGAGGCAAGCTATTGTTCAAGCACTCGCTAATCGTTTTATATTCATTTGTTACTTTAACTAACAACTCGACCTTGTCGTCTGTCCACAAAAAGACCTCTCTTGCTTTCTTTGCCATCGCGTTCATCATTCAACCAGCGTTTGTTGACTAACAATGACCAGATGCCGAGCGAGACACGTGCTTCCTGTTTATACTTGAACGTGTATGCCCAGAGTGCACGAATGGTCACGTGATATACGTATTTGGCGGAGTAGTGTGGACGGAGATATGTTCAGAACACTGGGTGAAACGCTAGTGTGGACGCGGATCGTTTTCATGCTAAAACGCCGTTTTAAAACTGAAACGCACTAGTGTAAACGTGGCCTATGTGTGGGAAGCACTGATAGAAAATTGCCTGTGTTTTTACTTCTTATTGTGCTCCATAATTTAGATTCCAATTGATACTATGCTAGTTTTTGTTTTAGATTTAACTTAGTTTTTTAAGGTTGTATAAGCATTTCACTAGTACACTGTGTTGGGACACTGTGTAGTACCCTTGTGTTGGGACAAGGTAAAGCAATTAAGTTAACTTTGTTTTTTACTTGTTGAATTGTGTGACTTCAGCTCGTTTTAAGTAAAAAGTTTAAACCGCAAGAAAAAACATCATTTTTTGTGTTTATCATATTGTGTATGAGACAAATAATTCAAATCTGAATTCAACAGAAGAAAAAAAACTCAAAAAGTTTAATAATCCTTTGAGATTGAGTAAATAGCAAGCTTTCATTTTTAAGTGAACTAACCCATTAGGTTATGGTGAATATAGATTTTCAGCACTAAAAAATAAAACTTTCAGTTTGTTGTTTAAAACATAATGCAATACCTCTCCTATGGTCATCCAATCCTTCAGCTCTTCCGCATCTGGGATCTCTGGAGAACTTTCTGGAAACCACGACACCTGTTCTATAGCGCTCGGCTGATAGAAAACATGACGTAAGCAAAAGCAATAAAGGATTATTTCTCAACACCAAAGAACAACTCCACTAATGTCTCCATACCTCTGGCTCATCTTCCCAGTCTACATTGAGGTCGCCTTGGAAGCCCTTCAGCATCAGACCCAAACCCCGGCGCCCGCGCTGAGTCGACGCTTCCACAATCTCCTTCCGGCCCTGACCGTACTTTCCCAAACCCTCACCTTCTCGGAAACCCATTTTGGCCTGAAGGAAAGAAAAGAAGAGAGCTTATTATTAATGTGTTTAACAAGCTGACAAGACAGAAAAAAAAACATTAAATGCAGCAGTTATTTACCATCAGTTTCTGAGAGACATTATTGTACATGGAGAATTTGTTAGAGGCTTCATTAAGAGTGTCGCTGCCTTGAGCATTTTGGGAATCAGACGGTCTGGAGAAACTGGGTTTGTGATCCTCAACATCACTGAGAGATTCACTCTGACTTGAGTCTGGAAAACAAACACGAACTTATAGAAACTTACAATTACATTTAGACATTTAGCAGATGCTTTTGTCCAACTGAGGAGGCATTCAGCGATTCAACAAGAAGAGGCAACAACACAAGAAGTGCTAATTATACAAAGGAACTATTTGTGCTCAGAGAATTAAGTGCTACACCAAAGTATAAGGATCAGTTTAAAGTTTGTAATTATGAAAGAAAACTCCGGTCTAACCCTGACTGGTGGTTCTTTGAGAAGACTCCTCATCTTCATCGGACGATTCCTCACGGGCCGTCTTCCTCTTCTTCAGAGGCTCGTCCGATGCTGGTGCCGCTCTCTTCATCTTTAATTCAACAGGTCACAAATCCTGCGCTCATGAAAAAAATATATCACAATATAAACATAAGACAAAATTGTATACTTTCTTATTTTAGCAATCAATCATTTCAAATAATTCATCAAAAAAAGTGTATTTTTGGGTGCTGAGTGCTACCCTTTTTTTTGTTTTTGTTTATTTAAAATGGCCTTTTGCTGGTTAATTTTTAAGGCAAGGTTTGATCATTGAATAGAATTCAAATAAACTGCATAATAAATGTCACCGTACTTTCATGGTGGATTATATACTGCTCAAA
>CAIGQQ010006052.1:1579875-1599348 GCA_903798035.1 Danio albolineatus | reverse complement strand
GAACATTACTGAATTAATTGATGAGCCCAATATTAGAAGCTTTGATTTCATACATCTTCACATTCAAATGGGACGCAGAACCACCCCCTCACATCCCTTACCACCTAAAAAATGTGACAGGGTGGTATGTGACAGGGTTGGTAAATTGCATCCAAAAATGGCCGCAAATCTCCCATGTGATCAAGTTCCTCAACTAACATACCTTCACTCAATCTGAAATGTACTCTTCTTTGCTTTATAAATGTAAAAAAAAGTCAAATAAACAAGTTTACCCTATCTATTTTGCGTGACGGGGTGGTTGGGTTGAGCTTGACGGACCCTGTCTAACAAGAAAAAGCAACAAAAAGAGAAAAAAGATGGGTTGCAGCTGGGAGGGCATCTGCTGCGTAAAAACGTGCTGGATAAGTTGGCGGTTCATTCCGCTGTGGCGAATCCGGATTAATAAAGGGACTAAGCCGAAAAGAAAATGAATGAATAAATGAATGAATGAATGAATATATCATGTTAGCAAGAACCCTTGAATTAATTACTTCAAGCTTTGTAAACACATCTTAGGACATTTTTGTGCCTCATGCAGCTCATCAAATGTTACGGACACAAATGGCACCCGTTTCATAGAATGACTCTTTTATTTAGTTTAGAAGTAAATGTTTGAAATGTTCTTCAATGTATATGAATTCGCTATATATAGCCATCTTATATATTGAAGAACTTTTAAAGCATTTGAAAATATAGGCTACTTTTTCTATATTGAAACTAAACATTCACTAATGGTCGGTGTAAGCTGCCCCATCTGTGCTCTGTTTGCAGTATCAAGTAGCCTTTATATGGTTTAAGCCCTGCTTAACCCTCATTAAGGTGAGGACATACCTGTCATTAAAGGCAGATCTGCCTCAAACTCATTAGCTGCATCAGTGGTTCTTAATGCTCAAATGCTTTGTTCATAAGTCAGTGTTAAGAGGATTTAAAACCCTCTTTGATTATCTGTTCACGTCATCCATTACAGCAAACAAGGGAACAATGAGATTGCGACTTAATCCAATGTTCTGCATCCTAAATGTCAACCCAGTTGGTTTATTTGTTTCTGTCCATGAAAAAACAATGTGAACAAAATGCTGTAACAAATGTTTTCTGAGAGCATGTGAGAGAAAAGCTTTGGGTTTTGAATTATGCTTAAAGTAATAACTTAAAGTACAGCATACACTTTATGAATATCCCACACTATTTTAAAGCAACCGACTGCAAAGATATTTTGAGTTTATTAAGCTTCAGTGTTTGAAGTTGTGCCAAATTAATTTTTTAGGTTGACCGAAAAGGCTGGTTTAAGTCAAGGATACTTTAGGGAATAATTTGGCACAACTTCAAACACTAAAGCTCGATAAACTCAAAATTTCTTTGCAGCTGGTTGCTTTAACATAAAGTGAACACAACTTTTTATTTTTTTAAAATATAGAGAAATCAAAATTTAAAGTCTCCTCAACTGAATTTTTTACTTTCATTGAACAAACAGTTCCAAACATGCAGTTAAATCATTTTTATGAGTAAATTCAACTCTGAGTTTAAAAATATGTCCACCTAACCAACAATTGTAAACTGAATTAACAAGTTGGATTTTTTTACAGTGTAGTGTGTAACTTTGAGATTATTCAATCCCAAAAGAAGCAGTGAGAGTTCATTTGAAAACACTTGCAAATATATCAATTCAATCAATAAATTCATTTTCCTAGTTTACAAAAATGATGTTCAAATAATGTTTTGATAGCATTCCTATTAATTTACAAAAACCTATTTTTTTAAGTTTTACAAACATTCAAAATGTCTAATCCCAACAGGCACAGGACTTCAGGATGACATCAGATTGACGTTGTAACCCAACTTTATGGGGATGTTGCATTTTGTTTGGAAATGAAAATCAGGTTGACGGCAATATCCAATGTCCAACCAAATATCAACATCTAATGATGTTACAGCTCGACGTTGTGAGGACATTACCACTTTGACGTCTATCAGACATTGGATTTTGGATGCCATACTTGACAAATAAATGGCAGTATTTGACGTCAATATGACGTTGCTTTAAGATGTTGGCTCAACGTTGGATTTAGGTCACTTTCCAATACAGCCTAAAAACAACCAAATGTCAACATAATTTCACATCGTTATTGGACATCGAAATAACATTGTTCTTAGACACTGGCTAGACATTGATTTTTGGTCACCTGACGTCATGTCCTTAAACTAAATACAGATTATGAAAAAATGTTCTTCTAAAACTTTATCAAAATGTTTCATCCATATGAATGTTGAAAACCTCTAAAATAAAGTGTCTAGCTACACTACAAGTTAGCCTACCTCTTAAAAATAGTTACTTTTCTCCACAAAGGCTTAGGCCTATATGGCAAAAACGTAAATAAGTTTTCTTTGTTTCTGTCTTCCGTGTTTCGATCCTAGCCTTGCTATTTGTTTATCCTTGCCTGCTACTAGCCTTTTTGACCTTATGCCTGATCTCCGACCACGATTCTTTTTACCCCGTTGACCACTGAAGTACTGACTTTATATTAAATCTACGATTGGATCCTCACCGCCGTCATCAGTGTCATCATCAAGTGTTACAGTGTGTCTGTGCTGTTTTTATAGTCCAAATACTCAGTCTATGACCAGCTTCAGCTGTGTGAGCGTTTGCAATCAATCGTTACTTAGAGCAGGTGTGTGTTTGTGTTACATGACTGAATATGTAGTCCATAACATGGCGGATTTGTAGTCCGTAAGTGATCCATGTAAATGCCAGGGATCTGCACAGGCTGGATCACTGGTGACCATGACATGAGAAATGTGTCCTAGCATCTGTAAATATCTGTAATGCTCACATAAATGTTATTAATACAATGTTAATGTTTATTTCTGAATCATTTTAGCAACACAATCAGATTGTTTTTTCCCCAAATCGATCAAACGAAATGTTCCATTAACCTAAAAGTCTTTATAACAAGTAAAAATTAAAATGCTTTTGAAAATATAATGAAAAACTTAACGAGAACATTAGCAGAACATAGGCTTGATAGGATGTAGTAGGCCTTTCAGTTACAAAGTCATTATATCTAATTAATGTGCCGACCAAATAATAAATTTAATCCAAGTATCTGCCCTAATCCAGAAATATTTCTCCAAACACTCAAACACACACTCTTCATCAAGTCTCTTCACAAAAACACAGAGCGGATTTGATGTGAACATGTGACCACTTATATAAGCACTCACGGCTTTATAAGAGTCTGCAGGTGTCTAGAGAGGTCAGATCTGTCTGCAGAGCGTGTGTGAGTTTGTGTGTTTGTGTGTGTGGACGGGAAGGGACGGTTCTCTGGCCAGAGGGACTGATCTAGTTGAAAAGAGGCACTGCTGAGATGTTCTTCCGCATTCCTCTCCTGACACCTGGATATATTCGATACCTGCAGGTGAGGGTCCTGTTTCTACAGCTGAAAGCAATGAGTCTTCAACAAAAAACACCAAGTGATGTACTTTCTTTACATTAAATATGTCTATATATCTAAACAGAATCCTTTTTTGTTTAATTATATAAACAAATATAATTGACCTGAGAATCATATGACTGAATCATGTTTTATATCTGCTAATGCATCTGTTTTATTGTGTTCAATACTTGAGGAAAATATGTTCGTTTTTCTTATCGATTGAATTGATGTACAGCATGTATATGTTGTATTCTTGTAATGCGTAAAGTTAGTTACAGTATAAGTAGGGCAGACAGAATCTGGACTTTTTTTGCTATTTCTGTGCACAATATTTTTTTATTTTATCTGTGGATTTATGCGTAATGATTTTGGGAGTATCGTAACTAAAAACTTAATATATGAAATAAAAAAATAACACCTTTTTATTTTTATTTAATATTTTCGATGCAAATCCGATCTACTTATTTGGCTAATAAAAGTAAGTCTCTAATATAATATATCTATTAAAAGACTGAAAATATTACTTTACAAACTATAGTCTAAATAAATCATATGAACATTTTCAAAATAGTCAATAACATTGCTGAAATTAATTTAATAACTCAATAAATATACATTAACATTTACACAAGTACATAAATAGACTCATTCATTCATTCATTTTCTTTTCGGCTTAGTCCCTTTATTAATCCGGGGTCGCCACAGCGGAATGAACCGCCAACTTATCCGGCATTTGTTTTACGCAGCGGATGCCCTTCCAGCCACAACCCATCTCTGGGAAATAAATAGACTCAATGATGGGCAAAAAATCTACGGATTTCTGCACCCGCAGATTCAATGTGGCCTAGTTATAAGTAAAAATGTATGCTAAATAATCAAATCATAATAAAGTAATCAAAGTAAGTGAGCGTAAGACAGACATACAGTATAGAGAAACACAAACATACACACTACGCATGGGCCGGTATAAGATTCTGACAGTATGATAACCTTGGATAAAAATATCACAGTGTCACGGTATGACGGTATTGTGTTTACTGCTCTAAAATATATTCTTTTTAAATGTCTGGCTAAAAAACAAAACCTTTTTCCCCTTTGAACACAATATATTTTATTTTGAGAAACATTTTAAATATTTTGGGGCAGTAAACATGTCAGGCTGAATAATTCAAGTGAATCATTGACTTCTGCTGTCTTCATTTGTTTCAAAAACACAGATTTCTTTACAATTTACACCTAAAAAACAAACAAAAAAAAAAAACAATAAAAAAACTTTCACATACCTTAGGAACGGTATAGCAGAAAATCTTGGCGGTATGAAAACCTTGACTATTCCATACCGCGGTATCCCTTGAAAACGGTTATCATCCCATGCCTAATACACACACTATTATATATAATTTTTCGTATACTATTATTTACATGCACAATCCAAACAACACTCAAAATTTACTGCTTGTTCAAATGACTTATTTAATATGAGTTGAACTGACATTGAATTCTTAAGTTTTTTGGAGGATAACTTAATTGTTTTAAGTTCAATCTTCAATTTGTAAAGTGTTGTGACAGCATGAAGGAATTGTGTGGAACCCTGCATTTTGTACAGTGGATTTATTTAGGAGTTTACCACTGCAAGTCACTTTGTTATTCCTAGGGTTTCAATTGTAAGACTTTTAAGACCCCTTTAACACCATTAAGAATGAGATTTGACACTTATACAGGGCTAAAGACTAAGGATGTTTTCTAATGGCCCGGTTTTATCATAAGGAAATGTGTATTATTATTCATTCATTCATTCATTTTCTTTTCGGCTTAGTCCCTTTATTAATGCGGGGTTGCCACAGCGGAATGAACCGCCAATTTATCCGGCATTTGTTTTACGCAGCGGATGCCCTTCCAGCCACAACCCATCTCTGGGAAACACATTCATACATTCTCATTCGCACACATACACTATGGACAATTTAGCTTACCCAATTCACCTGTACCGCATGTCTTTGGACTGTGGGGGGGAAACCGGAGCACCCGGAGGAAACCCACGCAACCACGGGGAGAACATGCAAACTCCACACAGAAATGCCAACTGGCCCAGCCGGAACCTGGCCCAACCGGGGATCGAACCAGCGACCTTCTTGCTGTGAGGCGAACGTGCTACTCACGCGCCACCGTGGCGCCCCGTATTATTATTATTATTATTATTATTATTATTATTATTATTATTATTATTATTATTATTATTATTATTATTATTATTTTATATTGTATTCTTTTCTTGATTAGAGAATTTCATTCGGGGGTTTTGCTATAAAAAATGTCTAGCAGCTGTTGTGAATTGTATCTCTTTGGAACAGAACACCTAAATATAAAAAACTGATATGTATTGGTGTTGATTAGATGGGTGTCGGATGGATCAAGTAGCTTTACTTGGACAAAGCAAAGACGTGTTTAAAATGATTTAAGACCTACAACACAATATTTCTGTGAACTTTTTGAATTCTTTCTGAAATGTAAGACTTTTTAAGACCCCCGCGGACACCCTGTAATTTGCAAAGTTAAACTTTAGTTATCAAGTTTTATCAAAGCGGAGATCGAGGTCCCATAATGCAATTCAAAAGCAAAAAATAAAACAGGAAAATAGTGAAATCAAAGTAAACAATCCAAACGTGTGATATATTATATAGAGTAGCTTACCTGTTCAATTTTTAAAAGCCTTTTTGAATCTGAATGTGTGTCTGGATTACTGCTGAGTAATTGAATCCTGAACCCAGTGGCATGAGACGCTCGCTCCAAATCTCTAAAACTCTCCTGACAGCTATTTTAGGAAACAGATCGGTCTGGAATTAACCACCTCTGATGTTTTGCTGTTTGTTTCCATTAATGATGCTCAAAGATGTAATCCAGAAACACTGTAAATAGACTCTATAATCTGTAATGTACACTTTGTTGTTTATAAACACTTTAAATCGTCTTCAAGGAAACTGCTTAAATATGTGTATATGTTGAAAAGCCTAATCGTCTTATTCCTGATCTAGGAAATTCAATAATACTTCTTCCTGGATTGAACTCCTGTCATTTTACAAAAATATAGTGCTGACAGATTTTGGTTCACCAGAGAAGCGTCTAGTGAAAAGTTGAACCATTTGTTTTCATCATGTGAAGAACATTCTGATAATCTACAGAATCTTTTTTAACAATAATAAATACTTCTGGGGAGTGAAAACATGATCATCATGCCATGCCAATAAAGAACAGAGTTGCCTGGTTTATACAACAAATGTAGCCCAAAGTATCAAAATATGCCATTACACATTCGCTTTATGCATTATACATATAAATATACTAATAGCACCCCATAAAAATGTGTTTACTCTAGTATATTCCATCATCCTTGCACATTACCCTTATCATTGGTAGAATTTATTTGGTATGATATTTAAACGCAACCATATAAACATAATTAACACAATAGCTGCGTCCCAAATCGCATACTTGTGCACTTTTCTACGCCATTTTAAAGTATAAATAGTGTAAAGCTGCGTCCCAAATCGCATACTTGTGCACTATTCTACGCCATTTTGAAGTATAAATAGTGTAACTAAGTGCGTTCACACTGAAAACTCTAAAAATAATTAGTGCACTTTAATTACCCGGATGATGCACTCATTCCATCGTTAATATGAAGTGTGGAATGATGGACACTTCACGCACTCAACGACCGCAGCTTTGCGCACATAACGGAAGGGGCGGAGCTCTCGGGTGCACATGTTGGATAACTTTATTTATATTGGATTGTGAAAGCAAAATTCTCCTGTGAGAGTGATTATAGCGCCTCCCGACGGCGAATGCAGTTATTCTCATGATATGTATTATTTGGTATGTTGTTCATTTATTTCACTAATTTGTAGTAGGCCTAGCACAGTAGCGCAGTAGCACAATCGCCTCACAGCAAAAAAAGTTACATGGTTCAAGCCTTAGCTGGGTCAGTTAGCATTTCTGTGTAGAGCAGGGTTCACCAAACTTGTTCCTGGAGGTCCGGTGTCCTGCAGATTTTAACTCCAACCCTAATCAAACACACCTGAAGAGGCTAATCAAGCTCTCACTGGGTATACTTGAAACATCCAGGCAGGTGTTTTGAGACAAGTTGGAGCTAAACCCTGCAGGGACACCGGACCTCCAGGACAGAGATTGGTGATCCCTGGTGTAGATGTTCTCCCTTTGTTGGCGTGGGTTTCCTCCAGGTGCTCTGGTTTCCCCCACAAGTCCAAAGACATGCAGTATAGGTGAATTGGGTAAGCTAAATTGTCCGTAGTGTATGTGTGTGTGTATTGATGTTTCCCAGTGATGGGTTGCAGCTGGAAAGGCATCTGCTGCGTAAAACATATGCTGGATCATTCCGATATGTCGACCCAAGAGTAATAAAGGGACTGAGCCGAAAATAAAATAAATGAATGAATGAAAGATTGTCAAGCCTGGACTAAAAAACAACCCAAGTGGTTAAACGTAGCCATACTCCATGGGAAAAACATGGAATTGGCAACCCTGATAAAGAATCTTAATGCATTCTCTTATGTATGTCCATAAATGCTGACCTCTGCCCTTTTGTCTAATATAAATAAACCCACATGAAAAACAATTACTATAGTATTTCATACTGTTACTTCTAATAATACCCTGCAGTGTTTTTGAACAATGGTTGCTCAGTGGTTAGCATTGTCGCCTTACAGCAAGAAGATCACTGGATCTAGCCCAGGATTTCTCCCCGTGCTGACCTGAGTTTCCTCTGGGTGCTCTGGTTTCCTCCACAGTCCAAAGACATGCGCTATAGGTGAATTGAATGACCTAAATTGGCCGTAGTGTATGTGTGTGAAAAGTGGATGTGAGAGTGTTTCCCAGTACTGGGTTGTGGCTGGAAGGGCATTTGCTGTGTAAAACATATGCTGAAATAGTTGGTGGTCAATTCAGCTGTGGCAAACTCTGATAAATCAAAGACTAAGCCAAAGGAATATGAATGAACGTATAGTCATAAACACACTTGTTTGTAGAGCAAGTGACTGTTGTCTGCCGTCTGTTATATTTCTATGGTGACTGAATCGGAAGCTCTAAAACAATCACAGATAAGAACTTACTTCCGCATTGGATTGAGGTCAGTAAAGTACTTTAACCTGCTGTGGCAATTCTATAGTTCCTATGGAAACACAACAACTATAGTCCTATAAACAAATAAATATAAAACAACATACTCACTGTAAACATGTCTTGTGTGTTCAGACTCAAGCTGCGCGGGCCGGTCTGCAGAAGGAGGGCCCTGTTGTACCCAGATTTGCCATGCTGTTGGGCCTTCTGGGTATTGGGATGTCAGGATACAGCTCTCGACAGCTGACCCTACACTACAAACCATCGCCACATCTCCTGCGGTGAAACACAAAGAGAAATTGCATCCGTTTTGACTAAAGGTGCAACGTTTCTTCAACACATTCCATTTTCGAAAGATCCAAACATTATTATTACCATTCAAAAACATCATGCTGAAGTTTGTGGTGTTGCTTTGGTTGCGAGGATGGCCGATCTTCAACCAAGCCTTCCCAAATGTATTCTCTGGCAACAATTAGATGCAATTTTTTTTTAAATCTGGGTCTTTCTATGTGCTGTCTAAATATACAGGGTGGGCCATTTACGTATATGGATACTCCTTAATAAATAAAATAGACAACTGCCTTCAGATGAACCAAAAGATAAAAGTCTAAGGGGGTCAGATCGGGAGACCTTGGGGGCCATTCAACTGGCCGACGACGACCAATCCACTTTGCAGGAAACTGTATTCTGGAAACCATTCCCATTTTATTAAGGTGTATCCATATAAATGGCCCACCCAATATAAATATCTGAAAATCCATTTTAATCCATCATTTGGAACTATAGGCATAGGATAGTATTGCATTTAATTATTGTCATTTACCATAATGTATGGTATTATTACGACAATAATTACGATCCTTATTACAATACGATACTTTTTCTATGGACATGGACAATGATACAGCTGTTTGCTGCAGCAGTCACTAAAATCTGCATGAAGCGGAAGTTGAGACAGACTTTTATTGCAGTATGATGATGTATTTCCAACTGAAATGGAATATAGAGTAGGGGCGGGGCTTCCTTTTCTTTTCTCCTCCTCTCATCTTTTACTTGCAGCAAACTAACTGTTAGAAGGGGCGTGGCTAAGCAAATTTCACCCAAGCCATCAAACTGAGGTCATCAGACAAGGACTGCCATTTCAAAATAGAAGCAAATGGTCAGATTTTGACTAAAGATAATTAAACTACTTATTTTCCCCCAGTGGATAAACATGGATGAATTGTTCACCTCTAGACTAATACTTTGTTTTACCAAACGAAACCTTTTTAAAAAATAAAACATTTGGATTTCATGCCGAATTTAACGTTAGCATAAAATATCAACTTCATTAGCAATTTGTTTCAATAAATATAATGACTTTTAACTCTTTAAGTGAGTTATTAAACAGTTTAAAAAAAACGATTTAAAAGTAGTTTTCACTTCTGTTTAATGTAGAAATGTTAACAAACGGAGACTCGTTGTACTTTCTTAATGCCTATAAATAATAATACAATTTTCAAATCAATATCACAGGCATTTTGTAAGCCACATTAACATATAAAAATGTTCATTTAATCAAATTTATTCTAATGTTCATTTATAAAATGTCTTCAAGTATGAACATAAATATGAATATACTTGAAATGCAACCTATATTATTATTCACTGCATTTTTAAGTTGTTGATCTTCATTATGAGGGTTTATTGTAAAACTGAATATTGGCACAAGTTTATTTTTGAGACATAACATGTCGTGAAGTTTAGGATTTTACCAAAAATAAGAGTTTGTGCATCTTAAAGTCCTAAAGAAACTCAATCCAGGCTTTAAATCAAGCAAAAATCGGTGATTAATGCTGAAGTATGACTACATTGATTTCTTTAAAGTCAATTTAAGAGATATACTGCTGTAATGAACAGATTCGATTTCTGCAGGTCACCTTCATAACAGTGAGTCACCATTTACAAGGCAGGGCTTCGTCTTTAAAATACACACTGAGCTTTTAATATCGCATTTGACTAAGGAAAGCAGTTTCTCTCTGGCTGTCTGGAAGTGAGTTGTTCTTTGTTATTTATTATATAAACTATAGGTCAAAGTCGAGACGTCCCAATTTAGAGTGAAATCAATCATCAAATTAAATTTAGAAAGTAATTTTATAAACATCTCAGAAAGCATATAACCTTTGCGAAAATAAAATGTTAAAATATATGGGTGACGGCATCGGCATTCAGTGGAATAGAAAACAGACCTGTACTTGTTAAAACATGATTAAAAAGTAAGTTATGGCCCTTAAACTGTATGAAATACTTCTTGTTGACAAATGATTCGTTGGTGCATTTCTCACAACACTATTTACATTTGCACAACAGTTAATGCATTTCTCAAAACAGTTAGACATTTGTGCACATCAAAGTAGCAGTTTCTCATTCCTTCCAACAAATTGCAAATGCTTTTGGACACGCATCAATTGCTTTCATACAACTCTCTGCTCTTTTATAACATTATCATTTACTTATGTCATTTCAGTCAAAATGAACTAAACTTGTGAATGCTGAATAGTCATTCCATATAAAACGAATAGTCCTCATGTCATTACTTGAGTCATTACATATAAAAATGTTGAACTAGTTGTCAAAATCTGTCAAGCAAATTTTATAAAATGTTTTAAATCTTTTTCCCCTGAAAATGTCTACTAAATCGAACAATTTCATGAATGATTTACAGACCTGTGTATGTTGTAGGTTCAGTTCCAATAGGTACTGCAATATTGTTTACAGTTGTGCACAGCTCTACCCAAAGGGAGTTTATGTTTGTTATGCATAAGAGTGTATTTAATATTTTACACAATGCTGTGACTAAATGAGAATTGCAAAGAGAATATGCAGTACAAATGTGAAATATACATATTTAGTGTCTTGTACTCAGATACCTCACTAAATGCAGTAATGTATAACTTTACTGTAGTTTACAAATGGCTGTGCAAATTGTATACAGTGCTGTCTTGAGCATTTTCACCAAAATCTGACTTCTTTCCATTGGAATAACTTTACAGAGTAAACTGTCATAATGAAAACATGACAAAACCATTTGACTATCTTGTATATAAACAATGGTGTCAGGACTTTTCATCTTGATGACGCTGACACTTTCATTGACATGAATACTTGCTTTGAAGGAATTAGCTTTCCGTTTTGAGCAAGTGACCCGCTTTTAGAAGTTATCAACTAGGTTTTGCTGTTTGTACTAATTGTTTTGAGAAATGCATTAACTGTTGTCCAAATGTAAATAGTGTTGTGAGAAATGCACCAAAGCGACGGAGAAAAACTGTAATAACAAACAACTCATAAAAATACAACCAAACCACTAATTCATTCTAGTTCATTATTATGCCTGACATATACTGTATCTATAGTGAATTAATAAAATAACATACAGTTGAAGTCAGAACTATTAGCCCCCCTGTTTATTTTTTACCCCAATTTTTGTTAAGATGAGAAGATTTTTTTGAACACATTTCTAAACATAATAGTTTTAATAAGCCATGATGACAGTAAATAATATTTTACTGGATATTTTTCAAGACACTTCTATACAGTTAAAAGTGATAACAAGGTTAATTAGGTTAACTAGGCAGGTTATGGTAATTAGGCAAGTTATTGTATAACAAAAGTTTGTAGATGGTTATTGTAGACTATGGAAAAAAATGAGTGTAAAGGGGCTAATCATTTTGACCTTTAAATGGTTTTTAAAAAACAAAAAACTGCTTTTATTCTAGCCGAAATAAAACAAATAAGACTTTCTCAAGAAGAAAATATATTATCAGACATACTGTGAAAAATTCCTTGCTCTGATAAACATCATTTGGGAAATATAAAAAAATAAATAAATAAAATAATAATAATCAAAAGGGGGCTAATAATTCTGACTTCAACGGTATATTACAAAGATGTTATTTTATTGATTTACCATTTCTGCGGAAATGCAAAAATGACCCTTTTTTATACATTCTATGAATTTATTATTTTGTATTCTCACATATCATTTGTTTATAAAAACAATTTGAGTTACAATGTACATATATATGCAAATCTATAATTATTTGCATTAACATGTATTTATTTTCTATTAACCGTAAAGCATGTACTTCTATACACTCTTTAGCTTTGAGAGCAGGGCAGTGTTTCTTTCAGTTGGGTGTTCAGAACTCCTCATCAGGATTTTTTTAACAGCTTGTGTTTGGCACTGTGGTTTGCCAGCCCCAGTGTCATGCAGAAAGTAGACAGAGCTAGAGTTTAACCAGCTGAAATGCCCATGAAAGACACTGACCTGTTAGAAACTCTCTCCTAACTACACTATTTCAGTAGTTCAAGCTACTTATTTATCAACACAATTCTTGAGTTTTTTGGAGGACAACTCAATGTTTTTATGTTCAATCTACTTACATTTGTAAAAACAATTAGGTTAACTTAACATGAAGGAATTGTGTGGAATCCAGCATTTTTTTCAGTGTAGGCATCTGATGTAAATGATCTCCTAAGGCAAGACACTGCAGGTGAACAGAGTAAAAGTTTATATTAATTAAAATGTATTTATTGACTTCCCCAACTGACATTAAGAATTGCAAAACAATATGCTATGTGTTTTCTGTTTTGTTTATGCAAATGAGATTAAGAACGCACTATTTTGCAGTCCGAACTTTTCACATATTAGTGTAGTTTTACAGAGATTTTCATTCATTCATTTATTTTCCTTCGACATAATCCCACAGGGTCACCACAGCGGAATGAACCGACAACTATATTCCAGCATATGTTTTACACAGCTGATGCCCTTCCAGCTGCAGCCCAGTACTAGAAAACACCCATACGCACTCATTCACACACATACACTTTGGACAATTTAGTTTATTCAATTCACCTATATAGCGCATGTCTTTGGACCGTGGGGGAAACTGGAGCACCCAAAAACCCACGCCAACACAGGGAGAACATGCAAACTTCACACAGAGATGCCGACTAACCCAACTGGCACTCGAACCGGTGACCTTCTTGCTGTGAGGCGACAGTACTAACCACTGAGCCACAGTGTCGTACAGAGATTTTGTGAAGAAATACATACTGCTCAAAAAATAAAGGAAACACTTGGAGTTACATTGTAGTGTTCCCTTTATTTATTTTGAGCAGCATATATATTTCCACAGCATATATAATTAGGCATATTATGCATCCCACTGTAAAAACAGATACATAAACAGATATATTTATACAGATATAACTACAACTGTAAAGTTTGGAGGATGTACAAGTCAAAATTTTCAGCACTCCAGTGAAATTTTAATTATTTTTCAAATATTTTCCAAGTTTAGCTTAGTGAAGTTTATTTATAAACTAATATCGAGAAGATCACGTGATTATGATTGCTTGTGACTGGACTTATATTATCCAATTTACAATGCACCAATCAGATGATTCCTGAGCTACTATAAAAACCCTAGGTTATGTATTACAGCCATCTTTGTTTTGAAGGATCCCCCCTTCCACCACTACTCCTCCTCCTTCCTAGATGGGTGTCCCAGTGGCCCAGTGCTTAGCACTGTTGCTTCACAGCAGGAACGTCTCTGGTTCCAGTCTTTCCCAAACCAGCCGGCTTTTCTGTGCAGAGATTGCACGTTCTCCCCGTGCTCACATGGGTTTTCCCCAGGTTCCATGGTTTCCTCCCACCGTCCAAAAACATGCAACTTAAGTTAATTGACTAATTCAAATCAATACCATAGACATGCTCCAACCAAGTACTTATCCTTAAAGAGCTGTACTATCCGCTCTTTCTGAGATCTACCTGAGCTCAAACTACCCGGAGGGAGCCCCGGGCTTGAGGATCTTATAAGCTCAGGGCTCTCTTCTGGGACAGCATGCCAAGAAAGCTTTATAATCAATCATCAATCATTGTAAACATAATCGTTTTAATAGGCTATTTAAAAAAAATCACTTCATTTGTTTTTGTCATG
Source organism: Danio albolineatus (assembly GCA_903798035.1). Taxonomy (NCBI): domain Eukaryota; kingdom Metazoa; phylum Chordata; class Actinopteri; order Cypriniformes; family Danionidae; genus Danio; species Danio albolineatus. The sequence goes on along the minus strand of CAIGQQ010006052.1, from coordinate 1,584,761 downwards.
AAGCCAGTATATCACTTTTTACTAGATATTTAAATAAAAAAGAATCTAAAACAAATAAGAAAATAGAAAAAAATATTAGCAAATACTCTAAAACGTGTCTCAAACTCGATTCCTGAAGGGCCGCAGCTCTGCACTGTTTTGCTTCAAGCCTGATCAAACACAGCTGATTTAACTAATCAAGGTGTTTAAGATAGAAACTATTAAGCAGGCTTGAGTTGGAAGTGGTTGCAGAGCTGTTGCCCTCAAGGAATTGAGTTTGAGAACATTGATTTTGCCTTTAAAATATGTGTGTTTTATTGAATTCTACTGACACAAATTCACTTATTTTGTTTTCTTTATACTAAATAAACACTGTATGAGAAGCCAAAACGTTTCCCAGAGATGGGTTGCAGCTGGAAGGGCATCCGCTGCGTAAAACATATGCCGGAATAGTTGGTGGTTCATTCCACTGTGGTGACCCCTGATAAATAAGGGACGAAGGAAAATAAATAAAGGAATGAGAAGCCAAAAAACAAAACAAAATCTCAAGTGCCTGCAGTGTCTTGCCTTTAAAGATTAGAGAAATGAGTAGAAACAAAATGTAAAAAGTGTGTGTTTTGGCATTGCCGCGTGTTATGAATGTCTCACCGACAGCGAAATGTTACTGTTTTTGTGAATGGGCTTGAGTGCTGAGTCATGTAAAGATGTCATGACGTCTCAGACAGACATTCAGAAGAAGAGCTTATGTTCTTAAAACAGTCTAATCTCTAATCCACTTTCTGTTGGCTGATAATGTAAGGTCAAAGACTTTTATTTGGAGAACAACAAACGCCAGCCAAGTGGGGACACCGAGCTGTTCTGACGCTCTGATAGATTTACACTGATTTTTTTGTTTTGTCTATTTTTTGATGTTCTGATTGTGACATTTTAAGGGACTCTGCACTTTGATGACAGGAATGATTGTATTTTTCAAGCTCTATTCGAATGACGAAAGGGAATATCGCATCTTGTAATATATGTGAATTTGTATATTGTATTTGTATTTCTGAAATAAAATATTTATGCACCTATATATGCATCAGCAATTTCATGCATGTTCATACAGCTGCTTAAATGAACACATATTTTCAGGACAAAAATGAAGTCTTTAGTCAACTTAACAGTCCCAAGTTACAGCTGGGTTATTGACTTTTGTTAAATTAATCGCTTTTTCACAATTTAATACTGGGGTGCCCAAACTTTTTCATGAAAGGCCAAAACGAAATATAATTGAGAGCCGTGGGCCGAAGATAAATATACCAAACTATTTTACATTAAAATTGCCATGCATGTTCTAATTTATTTCATAATATTTAAAAAATAAACATCTCTTTAAATATTAACTAATGCAGTATAACTTTTTAAATTATATCTTACTGCAATAAAACATAAACAATCACATTTATAACACAGTGGAGTTTAATGCTGAATACACTGGTCAAGCAGAATATGCCTTTGCCTTGATTTGCTCACCAAAGTCTCTGCATTGTCCTCTATCCTTTGGGTGACGGTATGTAAATTTTAAATTAAATTACAGCATTTAAATTAAAACATTTCATTTCAGTTTAAGTAGCTTAAAATCAAAACACAAAAATAAAAGGCTATATTTTGAACTGAAAATCTCGAAACCATCCCCACCGTTCTCCCTCTCCTCTCAGATGGGATGTTGGGCTCAAATCAAAGGTTACCATGGACCAACTTTGAGCCGCGGGCCCTAGTTTGAGCATCTCTGGTCTAATATGTAATAATTGTGTACTTTTTAGATGCCATTTTTTGCATGTCTATTTTAGTGAAACACACTGTAAAAAAATTATATGATCAGTTAATCTTGACAGCATATGTTTTAGGTCATTGTAACTTATTAAACTAAGTTAATCATGTTCTACCTTAATTTTATAAGTTACGCAAGCTGTTTTAAGTCAGTTTAACCTAAAATAAGCTAAACGGACTCATAAGGTTAATTTGATTCAGTTTAAAAATTACGGCAAACCGGATTTTTTTTTACAGTGCATGGACTTGCATTTACTTAATATATAGCTAATTGCAAACTAGAAGTATAATAAAACCTAATACCTTTTTATTATTAATTATTTATTTTATTTTAAATGAACATACTATACTTGAATCTATTTTAAAATAATAAAATATGTATGCATGTAAAGAGACACCAACATTTTTAAGAACAGGTTTACACAATTTAAATCAATATATAGCATAATTCTTTTGTTTGTTTATTTGATATAAAGGTTACGACTGATTGAACATATGATTTTGAAACTAAAAAGCATTGATTTAATTATTATTATAAGTAAAAAATATTTCGACCTCACTTAAGAAAACTGTCAATATTTGACCCATTGGGTTACAACAATCCAGCAATTTTTAATGCGCACATGATAAAAAAAACTATAGTAATTTATAGCAAATACTAGTGCTTTTTGCACAATACTATAGTGGTGTACCTGAATTAATCTGTTAATTTGGTAATTATAGTTGCATTAGTATTACAACAGCTGCAGTAATATAAACACAGTAATATACCCAATACTATGGTTTTCTACAACTATAGGGTATATTATACTACAATACACATTGTTAAAGCGGCACAGTGGCTCAATGGTTAGCACTGTCGCCTCACATCAAGAAGGTCGCTAAGCTAGGTAAGTTGGCATTTCTGTGTGGAGTTCCCCGTGTTTGTGTGGGTTTCCTCCGGGTGCTCCGGTTTCCACCACAAGTCTAAAGACATGCAGGATAGGTTGAATAAACTAAGTTGGCCAGAGTGTATGAGTGTGCGTGCGTGCATGTGAATGAGTGTGTATGGGTGTTTCCCAGTACTGGATTGCAGATGGAAGGGCATCCGCTGCATAAAACATATGCTGGAATAGTTGGCGGTTCAAATCTTCCGTGGCAACCTCTGAAATGGAGACTAAGCGGAAGGAAAATGAATGAATAAAAAAAAAAACTCATCTTGTAATTTATTATATGTATTTTTCTTTTTTTCAAAATAAAATATTTATAAATGTGTAAAGAGACACTAGAACGTTTAGGAACAGGTTTACACAACTATTTAAATCAACACATACCAATTGTTTATTTGATATAAAGCTTAGAATTCAACTTATGATTTAGAACCTAAAAAAATCCTCTTTTTTATTCATTCATTCATTTTCTTGTCGGCTTAGTCCCTTTATTAATCCGGGGTCGCCACAGCGGAATGAACCGCATACAGCATGTTTTACGCAGCGGATGCCCTTTCAGCTGCAACCCATCTCTGGGAAACATCCAAACACACTCATTCACACACACACTACAGACAATTTAGCTTACCCAATTCACCTGTACCTCATGTCTTTGGACTTGTGGGGGAAACCAGAGCACCCGGAGGAAACCCACGCAACCACGGGGAGAACATGCAAACTCCACACAGAAATGCCAACTGACCCAGCCGAGGCTCGAACCAGTGACCTTCTTGCTGTGAGATGAACGTGCTACTCACTACACCACCGTGACGCCCCTCTTTTTTATTTTAAATAATAATAATTTCTACTTAAGCAAATATTGTCCACATCTGACCCATTGGGTTACAACAATCTAGCATTTTTCCTAATTTCTACTCGGGGAAAAAAAATACAATAGAAATTTTAGCAAATACTATAATGCTTTTTGCATCATACTAAAGTGACATACTCAAATTAATCTGGTAATCTGGTAATTTTGTTTGCAATGGTAATCCAACAACTGCAGTAATATAAACAAATTACCCAATACTATAGTTTCTACAACTAGAGGGGATATTGTACTACAGTACACCGTAGTTTACTGCAGTTAAAGCTAAGGTACTGTTACGTGTTTAAGTTATTAAATGGATGAGATGTAACAATCAGTGAGTCTCAAATAATGCTGGATGAAAAATGAGAAGACACAACTGCTGGATAAGTGAAACAAACAGTATTTATTGAATAGAGCATGTCACACAATGGATATAGAAACATTTCTACAGTATTTCTTACAGTTTAGCAGTGCATTAGGTAATACTGCAATATGCTGTAGAACTCATTAACAACGTTTTGTCAGTTCTATAATAGAGAACTTATAATACACTACTATAGTATGGTTAAAAACACTACAGAATTTTACTATAAATTATAGGTCTACTGTGTGCACAATTTCATAACAGAAGCTTCAAATGTCAAAGCTCGCGTCATGCAGTAGAGGGCACTACAGCACCAAAACCCCCGAATATAGCAACAATCTGAACTTTAGCAGCATTTAACAAACATTTCCTCTGCTAAAATCTGATTACGACCTTCTAAACTGTTTATATTCGTCATTATGTAAGGCAGAGAAACGCCAAACGCGAGTTGTCGAGAGTCTGATCTTCCAGACGATCACCTGCGGTGTTTAGCAAACGCACTGACCCACTTTAGCCAATAAGCTCTCCAAATCCTAACCAGAACCAACCTGTCGGTATTACTTCTTCCTTAGACATGCAGACACATACATTCAAGCCGTAGATAAACTGATAAAGTACACAAATATACATTAATATGTCTAATATACAGCATTTTGCGAGTGAACTCTTGATTTAACTTCCAAGAAGAGCGGGTCTTTTATGTTTTCTTCCGGGATATAATATAATGGGAGAGCCTAGTGTGTGTGTGTGTGTGTGTGTGTGTGTGTGTGTGTGTGTGTGTGTGTGTGTGTGTGTGTGTGTGTGTGTGTCAATAGGGGTAATATCCTCAGGATGAGTCAGCAGACTGTGAATGTCCTTCATATTAGTGAGGGCTATAAATAACAAAGCGCTTTGTCACGACTCAATCAAAAATCTTCATAGATGATGCTGAAACATGAAAGCATCCTGTTCGAAG